>JAIPRN010001064.1:0-55351 GCA_025469175.1 Geopemphigus sp. TES_GeoC_2020
TTATTTCGTCGTCGTATCCCATACCCTCCCCCTGCCATCCACCGCAATCACTCCCTCGAACTACGACGTTTCGACCGGCACGAAATTTTACAGCGTTGTGGAACCCGCGGCTCCGTCGTTACGAGGGGACGGGGGGAAAACCGTACGTTTCGTTATTATATTATTCGTTCGTAAACGACGCCGGGGAAAGGATTAGGTTCGTTTTCTGGTCCACCAGAGTATCTCCGCGACGCGGCGGTAAACACGCGTGTTATGTTTGCACGGGAAAGGGGGCGTGCGTTTCTCCATACCGTACGTACGCGTGTAGCTAGAGTGTCGTTAGTTAACTAAGGCTGGTCCGAAATATTGATTGCCGCTAATCGAGCGCGGACCCTAAACGAAAATATCGGGCCGACTTATTCGAACGTAAAGACAGAAGTCCGTCTCCGCGTGTCTACCACATTCGGTCTATCGACTTCTCTCGTCTCGCACGTAGGCGACGACCACCTAACTCTAACCTAGGCGGCTGATCGTACGAAAACAAAACCCGATATATGCGCACAACGTACGCGCGGCGAGTTCGGTTCAAAGCTTACGTTTCAAAGCTCGGCTCGCGATTCGTACACTTATGAAACGTCGGACACGCTAAAATCAACACGGCGTGCCCGTAATTTTTTCGTGTTTTCGGACCCGAGGGCGCGCGCCCACGGAAACAAACAGGTTTCGTGGCGTCCACCAGTGGGTGTTCTCGTTCGGCGCGACGATCGACGGGCGTATTATAAAAATAAAGTCTGGTTTCGTGTCATTTATTATCATCATTGTTGTCGTCGTCTTTGTTTCTTACGGGCGAAAACGTGACGACGCTACTTGTGCACACACACACACACACACACACACGACGAATCGTAAGCGTCGAAATTTCGGCACAGAAAAGGCGAACGTTTCGCGCTATACGGAACATTGCCCGAGACGAACGCGAGCGCGGAGGACACAGGGGGGGGCCGTCTACAACCAAATGTGACGGCGGCTAAACGGACAGCGACGAAGTAGTAATTTCTATCGAAACGTTCATTTTCCGAATTCGCGCGCTTAAATAAATGTACGGTCGGGCGTGGAAGTCGCGCCGTTACTCTGGTTACACTTACTTGGGCCGCCGCGAGTTGTTCTTCTTCTTCCTTAGTAACCATGACCGTGCTGTGGTTGTACAGTCCCTGCGCCATCAGCTGCAGGGCCAATGGATTCTTGGTGCCGCTGGCCTTCTTGATTTTCGCCCGTTTGTTCTGAAACCATATTTTGATCTGGGCCTCGTTCAGACCGAGCTCGTTGGCCAGCTCCTGTCTCCGTCGCTCGGTCAGGTACCGGTTCTCCGTAAACTCCTTCTTCAGCCGGGCCAGCTGATCGCCGCTGAACGCCGTCCGGGGCCGTTTCTCGTCCTGTTGCTGTTTGTCCTTTTTCTTCGGCCGTCTCGTCCGCGGACCTAACGAACAATATAACCCCGATCACACCGGTTACTCCCGCCAGACGGCGAACGTGCGACGACGACACCGCACGACGTCTCCTCATTTATTTATGTGGACACGCCGCGCAATAATAACGCCGTGGCATAATATGAACGCCACACGTACGAAGCACAACAACACACCATACACACCACACCTACACGGACACGACGGTGGTCGCGGGGTACTCGTCCCGTCCCGACCCCGACCCCGCCCTCGCCCTCGCCTCCCCTCATCTACCGGGGCTATTTCGGAAATACTTAAACGAACGCCGTCCGTTATTATATATTACCCGGAGCGCTCTACCGCCTACTATTTCGTTCGGATGTATTGTATAAACGTCGTGGTCGATGGCTAGACCGGACGGTAACCACCGCCGCACCACCTGTACGTGCCGCCGATTTATTGTAACGTTCGTTTACGTTCCGGACGACCGCGAACCCGAAAATCCGACTACAATACGCGCACGAACGAGACGGACGGGCGTGTCGCGTCGTTATATGTCGTAGTAATATTAGTACCGTGAACCGTGTACGGTTATATATGTTAGACGAAAAACGCGGGGAACGGCCGAAAAACGACGAGGAAATAATATTGGCGAATCGTCATCGACGGGTACCGGCGATGGGGACATTATCGAAACGGCCGCGACGCGAAAGACGACCAATTATCATCAGGCGTTCCTCCGCTAACGAAACTCGCGCGAATACGAATAAAAAACAGATTTCCGGCGCCCGATCCACAGAAGAATTAGTTCCGTGGGGTCCTCCCGGTGGACACGACACGACCGGTACCGCCGAGTTTTATTCTAAACGTCCTTTCCCGATGTGTAGCTAATGGGCTGGTGTGCGTGCGTACAGATGTGCGCGCGTCTATCCGTCCGTCCGTGTGTTTGTGTGTGTAGACGGGCAATAACCGGTCGGATGTATCGTGTGTGGTCACGAGCGGAAGTACGGTAATTATTCAGATGGAAATTTGTACGTACATAATTTTTTTTCTGTAAACGAAAAAAATAAAACCGTATTTCGCGACGTCGTCCGAAAGATTAAACACGTACACGGTTCCGAAACACGTCTGGAAATCCGAAAGTCGCGAGCGATGTACGGACACGCGACGGGCATGTTAAAGTCGCGTAACCGAGATAGGTAAGTGTATACATATACGGGCGCGCGTTGGCGTATTTTGAGACGTTCTCGCGGCGTCGTGAACGATATAGCGGAATAAATAGTTCGTCGCGTCCGCTCGACGGTAATTATTATTACCGGCCCGCCCTTTGCGGCAAGTATATCGGATTAGCGAATCGTCGCGAAACGAAACGGCGCCGCCCTTTTTTACGCGTCCCGACCGCGGATGGAGAAAATCCGTGGCGACGGTATCCGTCAATTACTACGGACGTTATCGAATTTCAGTAAAAAAACAAAAGAAAAATCGCTCGGATACAAAATGGTTAATTTTTTATTAAAACGACGTATAGAAACCGGCACTTTATGCGTACGGTAAATCGAGTAGAAGTAGAGGGAACCAACAGTAGTAGGACTCCCCCTTACGAATACGTGAAAATGCCCGTGAAATACGTTCGTGTCGCGTACGCTTTTCGGGTTAAACGAACCATTCCGCGGACCGGAGGAATTCGCGAAACGCCTATCGTCCGTTCGGATTTACGCGCCGTATAAAACGACGACGCGTCCCCTTCCGGCGCTGCTACGACGTACCACCGTCGCGGTACCCGCAGGTCGTGTTCCGTCCCCCACCTACCCGTCCACCCATTAACGGAACCCGATCGGTTAAGTCGGCGGCCGCGAACGTTCTCCGTACACGCGCGACCGGTCTCGTGTACACGCGCGGTGCGTCCGTTCCCCGGCTCGTTCGTTCGTCAGGCCGCGCCGGCGGGCACGCGTTCCGCGGGGTCGGCCGACGGACGGGTTTTCGTTTCGTCCTAACTATTTATGCATCGCCCGCGACCGCCGAATCGAGCGCGTATCGTATTAAAGACGCGATACTAATCGTATTTCGGCTTTTCGGCGTTTCGCTCGTTCCCCGACCGTACCGAAAGCCCCGGACGAAGGTACATACGCCACCATCCCAACCACCGGGTACGAATACGAATTGTTCGCGATTAAAAAACAAAACCGTCGAAACGCGACAGTTTCCCGTTAATTCCCGAATTTCTCGCTGTCGGGTAAATTCTAGATGACCGTCCTCCGTGTTTCGCGGTTCTCTGTTACGTATTTTTCTCGGAAAGAAACGACCTTCTTCGGCACGCTACTACAACTACTACTCCAATAAAATACGTACCGAATTTCGGATAATAGGCGGACGAATAAACGAAAATTAACTTTGAAAATCGTTTTTATATTTCGTACTCGTATTTTAACGTATAATTAAGTTGTCGGGACGCGGATGCCGACGAGACACGACGACCAAACGTAGCGGCGATTACTATGTAATACGCGCGATTCGTTATAACTTTTTGTTTTCGACGAAAACCTCGCTAAACACTTTAGGAGGACGTATACATCACTGACCGGGCCGGGGGGGGGGCACACTCTGTGCCGGACTTGGCGCGATCGCGCGCGTTAGGTCGGACGACCATACACGTATGCGGGATTATTGTTTATTATTCCACGATTGACACCGGTGGGGAGTGTGGCGTGTATTGACGTTGCGCTGCAGCAGTACGGTGCTGCGCGTGTTTGTTTTCGTTGTTTTAATTTGTTCAATTGATCTTAAGACATTATACGTTATGGCTATACCGTTGTTTACTTTAAAAAGCGTCTAACTGGAAATTGCGTTGACCGGTACGTCCACGTAAACATCTACGGTTTTTTTGGGGGCCTGTCCGGTTGCTGGTTCGTGCGAAAATTCGCCAATTAGCCCGTTTTGTGTTGTACAATATCGTAGAAGTAGAAAAATAGTAGCCGTGTCATGCCGCCGAAAACGCGTAAAATTCATGGGGTGAAACAAAGTTTAGGCGAATCCAGCGGTCATTAGTGATAACACCCGAGTATTAGTGAATATCGTCGATCGGTTAAATTTCACGGTGCGCGGGATTCATTAAACGTGTTCACCGGCGACGATACGTATCCAATCGCTAAATGGACAGAGGACTCGGAGGAAACGGGTACGTAAATGATCAGATATTGAACTTTTTTTATAACGTCTGTTGGCGGGAACTGCCGTTTTTATATCTACGTTCCGAGACTGGTGTTAGATCGTGGACCATATTGCGCGTAGCCGTTTGCTTAAAGAATTCAGCGGTCGTACGAATTCAGCCGATACACATAGGGTACTTATAGAGATAAAAAATGACGCGGAAACGTTCCAGCAATATATGTTCGAAACGATAGACATTGCGAAGCAAGGGAATGCGCCCGACGATGCTATCGTTGGCTATATAATTGACGGTATTAACAAAACGCTGTTGTATGGTGCAACGTCGGTAAGTGAATTTAAAGTCAAATTACAATTATATACAAAAATGTAATCCAAGATGAATATGGCGGAACATAGAATATCCAGAATTTCTCGAAATACAAACAACTGTAACATAAGTGGTATACAGCGGAATGTTACACGTTGGATGCTGCTTCTGGTGTACGACGCTACAATTGTCGGTCTAACATACACCAACCGAGAGAATGTCCTGATTTGCGTAGAGGCCCGAAATGTTTCGCTTGCAGATAGATAGGCCATAGATCAAACGAGTGCCCAAATAAGGAAATAAAAGAAAATCTAACATCAAGAGTTCCTATTAGTGATGACAATATAACAACAGAACAGTATTCTAATAATGCTAATGAGCGAGTATACAAGGAAATCAAAGTCTCGGGTGTTAAGACAATTGGCCTTGATCGACACGGGCAGTGACTAAAATTTATGTCGACGTTCATTTCAATCGTCGATGAAGAACGTCATGGCTTTTGATTTGAAAATGGTTCTTAGTGAACCGGCAAGAACTGTGTTCCATACTGAACGAAAATTTAGCGCTGGCCTTCGAGTGAATGGACGTACTTATACAGTTGACGTTTACTCAGCACCTGACAAAGATATTATTACGTGGGATTTCATAGTCGGAAAATTGCTCTTTCAAACTAGCGCCGAACTTAAGCCCTGGTATCGTTGAAATCAATAGAATATCGTCGGATATTCAACAAGTCATGGCTATCGAAATAGAGGGTAATAAACTAGACATTGGATACTTCGACCATCGGTAATTTGGTACATAGTTATAAACCTGGCGCCACAGAGATTATCCCGATGAAAACTAAAATTGTGCGCTCATTGATGAAGAGCCCGTTTATCAACGACCCAAGGTTATCGCCGAAAGAAAAAGAAGTTGTGGAAAAACAAATAACTGTATGGATCAAGGCGCTGTAAGGCCTAGCTTTTCAAACGGCGCCAGTTCAATTGTAATTGTTCCTAAACAAGACAATACTTTTCGAATATGCGTTGATTATCGACAGTTAAATAGTAAGATTGTAAAGGATCGTCGTTACCCGTTGCCTATAATAGAAGACCAGCTGGACAAACTTCGAGGAGCTATGATATTCACAACGTTGGATCTAGAAAATGGGTTTTTTCATGTACCTACGGATGAAGCTAGTGTAAAATATACAGCTTTTGTTACACCAAATGGACATTGTGAATTTACGAAAACTCCGTTCGGATTATGTATTGCACCACCAGTGTTCCAACGAGTTGTAAATTATGTATTTCGTGATATAGTAGGTAAAGGATTCACGTTGGTATTTATGGATGATTTAGTTGTAATTTCAAATACAATAAATGAAAATATTAAAAGACTGAAGATAGTACTTAAAATTGCGGCTGACCATGGTCCTAATATTAAGCGGAAGAAATGTCAATTTCTTAAGAAGCAAATAGACGAATCGAACATAATAAGTTGCGCCCATCGCCGTTGAATATTGCTGCCGTTACAAAATATCCAAAACTTCAAAGCCTTAAAACAAGTACAGAGTTTTTTTTGGGACTAACAGAATATTTTGGATCGGTCGTAATATTACGAATTGCGGTCGGGAGGCGACGGGCTACGTTACGGACGTTCGAAAAATAAAAACGCCGAGCGCCGTCGGCGCGTTGTCATCGTATCACCACCACCACCACCACAGCCATTCGCTAATTACGATTAACGGCGCGTTGTTAAAATGATTACGCGCGAAAAACGTTCGCGGCAATTAAAAAAGGGGATACGATCTTCGTTTGTTTCTCCGATTCGGCACACACAGGTACGCGCGTACGATATATATTCTTCCGGGCCCGTGTACGACGGCTGCTCTCGGCGGGATCCCTTTTCAACCCAGCCCGCGCGACGTGATTTTCCCCGTTCGACGACCGGTCGTGTATTTACGTACGCATAACGGAAACACAGACCGGCTGGTCGAGTGGAGGACACGCTTGGAGGCGAAACACGGGCTCGGGCGAACGTTTTCGTTGTTTTTACGTGTCCGCGAATCGTTCTCGGTCCCCGTTAGGTATATTGTAAATAAAAAGCGTCGTAGTATAAATACGTGTGTGTGTTTTTTTTTTTGGTTCGGTGCCGTGTCGACCCCGCACCATCACCGTACACGTTTCGAGTACGTCTGCTATTCGTGCGTACTTACTTCTTCCTATATGCGAATAAAACAGAAAAACAAACAAACAAAAAAATAAATAAATATTACGGAATAAAACACAATAATGAATAAATAATATATCGTCGGTAGGAGAAAACGTGGCGGCGGCGCGCCGGGAGGATCGACGAGATTTACGCTACCGGGGCGGGCGGCGGTGCGGTGTTCTCGACTAGTATACACTAAAACCGAATATGCGCTCCTTCTCCTCTCGTCGTCGCCACCGTCCGCCGGCGAGGCGACTTAACCGCGCGCGCGTATAATATACTCCGTGTGTGCACGTGTATCGAAAAAAAACCGTCGAGGGGGATTGAACGGGCCGTGTCACAGCCGGACACGACAAAACGCTCGACCGCCCCTCCATCACCGGTGGTTAGAGGTTCGACGATTAACGGTCGGCGGTGTACGATTTCAACGTGGTTACCGCCGGTACACGGGGCTCTCTTGACGTAACGTTAATCGGTAATAACAACGCGGTCGACGATCACCGGGTTCGAACGCAACACCGAGTAGTGTTCGCGAAACGTAATGGACAAAGGCGCGCCGGTGCTTTTCCCGTGTGCATAATAAAGACCACCGACGACAACGGGCGTAATACGTTTTTTTCTTTTTTCGAAATTTTATTATTACCGTATTCGTATAGACCGAGAAACGAGATTATACGTTCTTTTTTATTAGTAGTCACGTTTACGGGCGGCGGCTAAGGCGTATTAGCGCGTTAAAAAACACGTACGCGTGTGAGCGAAATCGTAAAACTCGTGTCTAATTAATAGCGCCGTTATCGTTTAACGACCGCGCGCGAATAACGTCGTCGGGTACGGGCGAAAAATCGGTGCGTCCGACGTTCGCGACGACCGGTGGTGGTGCGGTTAGAGGTTAGTGAAACAAACACGCTAGTGTACCGCTAGGTAGTGAGAAAGGTCAGTGCGTCGCTCCAATATATGTCGGCCGGTGGTTTAGTTGGTCCTGACGCGACGATTATTATTATTATTATTATTAGTAGTAGTGGCTATAGTAGCGGCGGCGGCGGCGACGGAAATTCGTCACGAAACACCGACGGGCGCGTACGCCGGCTGGGGGGAGCGTCTCCGGAACGTTTTAAAAATATCCGGACGACGGACGCGTATTCGCGTGGCGTAACGACGCGCGCACGAAATCGAAGAATTCGAAATAATTACGAGTATTATAATATACGACGGCGACCCCGCGGTCTCGCTACTACGTATGCGTGCGTGTGTGTATCGTTGCGCGGAATCGGTTACGTATATATATACATGATTCCAATTAAATTAGCGGCATTAATTTGTAGACTTACCGAAGACCACCCATGGTGTTTCTGGCCAGTTGCCTATCGTCGTATTGAGTGTGTGTATGTGTGCTCGCACGGCGCGTACGTACGTGCGCGCGCGCACTCGCCGTGTGTATATTACGAGTCGATAAGTTTGCATAGTGGTCCTTCGGTATTTTACGCGTTTATTAAATATATATATCGGCGAATACGCGTTCGGTTTTTTTTAAATACGTGTTTTTTGTTTTTTGTACGCGTTCCCCCCGCCCGTTCGCGGTCGTAAAACAATTCGGCGAAACCGCACGCGGTCGCTCGGGCGTGTAGAGAGAGTACACAGCTCACGCCATCCCTACGAACGGTCGGCGAGGTGGCGGACCACCTACGCGTAGTTTTTCGGACGTCGCGCGCCCGATAATCAGTAACATTAGCCGGGGGCCCGGGGAATCGCCCGCGTCGACTTTCGCGTCGTGTCGTCCTCGCGGCGCGCGAGTAAACCGAAAAAAGAACGACGCCGCGGTTTCTTTACCCCCGCGAAACGACGATCGTACACTCACGCTACGCGCGCCAACGAGTAATATATTATACACGGCGGCCCCAGTCGCACGGGCGCGATAAATTCGGACGACGTTGGCTTTTCCGGGAAAACACGTAGGAACAACGGGCAGCCACAACTTCGGCCGATAAATACGGGACAGGTGATTTCCGACCGTTACGCGCCGTATTCATTTTATACGCTACGATTTTAGCGTCGTCCACGGCCGTACTTACGACATATTACTCCACCGTTCGAACATAACCGCCCCGTTTAAATAACCGTTGTCCGCGCGGACTCCTCCGGTGGCCAACACTTTCTACGACGATACGTACGCAAGAGTATCTATTGATCCCCCTCCCCCCCCGTAGAGGACGACGACACACACGCACGCGGACCGTCGAAAAGTTGATTGACCCGTACGAACCGTATAATGGCGGCCCGAAGACGACGACACCGCTCGTCGTTAATAATTGCGACGATCGCCGTCGTCGTCGGTACACGTTCGCCAGAATTTCGACGTTTCCCTCCTCCTCTTCATCATCATCCTATTGGCGTACCGACAATACACGCTGATCGAATACGTACGCGGACCGCCGCAGTGCCTACGGGAAGGATGCGAAATCGTCGCGACGAGGAAAAAGCAAGCGGAGACTCGGCCCGGTCGAAAAAGGCGAAACCTACACACGGCTGGTGGTAAATCCGATTCTGGCGTTAACCTAAAATGGTCGCCTGTTGTAATTAATTATCGTTCGCGAGCTCGAGAGCGAAACAACAATACGCCGGGATCGATTATTAGTGGTGTTCAACTGGGAAAACGAAAGCGGCGCGTCGTCGTCGAACGATTCGCGTTCGCCGTTGCGACACCACCGCGCTACGATAAAACGAATCTCACCTTAAACTAGTAAAATATGGAAGCGTTACGTGACGTATCCAAGGGATTCGAGAAAGCGTATCGGACCCGGGGGACGGCTAAACCCTTCCAAAGGTACACAAAGTGCTAACGACGGAACCCCGTCCAAGTGAGTACCCCTCCCCCCCCCGACGGGAACGCGACCGAATTGAGTCGCCGAGCTTTTTTCGGGTCCGCATATCCGTATACCGGGGGGGGGGGGAATGCAGAATCCCGAGAACACCGGCGGCTTATATATGACTAAACTAAAACCCCGGCGATTACCACTACCCCGAAGCGTAGACTCCGACCAAGTTGGTCATCATCGTCGACACCGTTGGTGAATAGAAGCCGTGTTCACATCTCGTCGCCTTTTTGGCGACAACGTTGACCCGTTTAGAAAAAAAAAAACCACCGTGACGACGCCTTACTACTGCCGCCGCGACGAAACGATAACGGACCGCCGGCAATTCGTCACACATTCAACGGCGCGGTGCCAGCGTAGAAGGACGGACACACCACGCTGGTTGCGCGCTACGTATAACAACAACTGTCGCGTACGCGTCCGAATCGATTCCTCGTTCGTATTACGTACCGTACGTATAACACGCGACGTTCGGGACGGACACACAAACGTCTCGCCGGGACACGTCCGTGCCATACGAACCCATGACCGGGGGGTGGGAGGGGAGGGGGGCGAATCGGTTCGAAAATGTAAACCCTACGAGATTTTATCGTGTTTACACCGCCGTCGTATACCCGACGGTCAGGTTTACACGTGGTGTACAGGGGGGGGGGTATGGGCGCGAGCGAGTAAAAGCGCCCGTAATAACGTACGATTGATAGGAAAACGCGGACGACACGTGGCGGCGGCCGGCGGTTGTTGTTAATTGGGTCGAAAAAAAACTCTCGGAACGAACGCGCATACCATTGTGTGTGTGTGTGTGTGTACAACGACGACGACCATCACCGTATACACACATACGTCGTCGTCGGTCGGGTCGTCGTCTACCGACGTAATTATTTAAGAGATTCGAAAAATCGTCCACGATTATTTATACGGTCGAGGTAGAGCGGCGTACAACACTACTACTACTACTATTACTACGTGTTTTCCCGTATCGGTCTTCGATCGCCGCCCGTCGCGCTGTACACGTAGAGATCATCATCGTCGATCGACGTACACACACACACACACACACACACATTACGGTCCTAATAATGGACGACCGTGCGCGCACACGAGAGAATGCGATACCCTCTCCTCGGATTGTGTCGTCGTCTCGCCCGTCGTTCCGCGCGACGGCCGGTAATAATAACAATATTCGTTACGATCCGTTTTATTACGCGGACGCCGAACGCAACGGTGTGTGTTAGAGAGGTAGGTGGACGCGCAATACTCCGCAGCCGTCAGACACGCACGCGCCGGAACGATGCGGCGAGAGGGGAGGGCGGCGTCCGTAAATATTGAACGTCCGAACCTACCTACCCACGCCGTTAGGGGAAACACGGAAGAGGGGCAGTATATTAATAGACGTTAGTTTATAACGAAAGTTACGCGAAAAAAGTTTATCGGACGAGAGATAATATACGTGCGTGAAGCGTTCCAAAAAAAAAAAACCACTCCCCCGACCGCGTCGTCCGAGAACCGTCTTTGGCCGGCGTAATATACGCGACACCGTTATGATGATGACATATCGTCGAGTAAACATCGGAGGGACTTTTATTGTTTACGCACGGTACACAATTAAAACGAAAAAAAAGGCGGATACGTGCGTGTGCCCGTGTGTAGTTTGAAGTAGTGACGTTGGTGGTCGACCGAGGTAGCCCGTGAATGATTCGCGGCGAGCGTACGGCACGGCACAGAGAGCACGGCGTAACGCGTCGCGGGCATTATATTTGTTTCTTTTTGTCGCTCGTACCATATTAATAACGATAAAAATAACGCGCCGCGTCCAATTAATACGAAAAAGTTCTCGTAAAATAAAGTCGTTAACCCGAAGATAATTTACACAAATAGACGTACGGTCTGTCTGCGCGTGCGTGTCGACGGGGACGCAATACACACGGAGACGCCGCCGGAGCGACGGGAAATCGCGTACGTATTTTTATTACACACGCGCTCGTAGATATCGAAAGGGTTTTAATTTTTATCCGTTACACGTTCGCTACGCCGTCGTTTACGAGCCGGAAGATGAACCGTTCCGAAGTAGACACGACGCGGGTGTCTTAGGACGCGCGCGGTAACTGGAACGGTTTTACCGGGCGACGAAGTAATTTCGTCGAGACGGCCGCGCCGCCGGACGGTAAAACGATTAACGCCCAACCAACAGCCGGCGGTGTTATAGGTCGGGACAAATTTGATTAGATATAGACGGGCCATTCGGCGTACCGGCTTTTACGGTCCGTAAAAAGTTGACGCGAAAACGGCCTTCGAAAATTACCGTCCCGGGCGCGGGAATCTACTAAAACTACCGGGGACGCGAAAGGTCGTGATTCGATTACTCCGTGTCGTTGGCGCAGACGTGTAGAAAATGTCGGGGCGCACGACCGATACACGGCGGGCGGGAAACGAATAAAAAAAAAGGAACACGCGTCGTAGTTAATTTTCGGTCCCGGCGCTTTGTAAAGCGTAACGCGGACAACGGATATACCACGAGCCGGCGGAGAAGTGTATTCGCCGAAGACGCGCGGCAGTTCGTAATCATTTCGTCGATACGCTTTTTATCGAACGCCCGATTCTGGCTACGTGCCCGATATACGGATACCGTCGGGCGAGCGTTCAAATAACGTCAAAATTTTATAACGGCAAAATGGACCGAGGGGAACGAACAAAACGTTATCGTTCGAACGCGAGTGTACACCATGAGGCAGCGTCGTGCGGAAAACGTAGGCCGCTTAAGAAGGAACACCACCCATCCGGCCAACGAACGAAACCGGCGATCGTGTACGAAAATCGTACACAAATCGCGCGGAATACCGAAAAAAGAAACGCGCCCGCCTGTTTGCGCCGCCGCCGCCGCCCTTACAAACACGTTCGCGTCCATCCACCCACACCGTCGACGATTACCTATTATTATTATTATACACACGCGCGCGCGACCGACCGACCACCCACGCGAAATTATTGTACTTACACGCGCGCGCCCGCGGATACGCGTCGCCGGTTTATTTTTCGGTTTTTTGTCCGCCTTAGTTCCGCGACGAATACACGCGCCGTTTCTACCGAAACGTCGTTACGCCGGCCGGTCGATCGACACGTCCCGAATTTTCGTAAAAATAAACGATACACGTGTGTCCTCGTCGTCGCGACAAATTCGTGTACACGGCGAGAATACGTGCCTGTTCGTGCGCGAGGGATCGGTGGGCGTTGCGCGCGAAGCGTCAAGTTCACCAAACGCCAAAATCGTCGTATTTTACCGTTCGTCCGGGACGACGATAATAAATAATACGGACGATTATCGCCGTCGTTTGACGTATATACAACGTTAGGAAATTTATCCATTAATTATTGGATCGAAGTATACGTTATCGTTGGAGACAAGTTGATAACGGCATAGTGCCAATTAGCCTATCACACGGACCTACCGGACGTGATCGATAGGTTCGTCGTAACACTATACACGGGACACGGCCGTGAACTTCGTGACACGGTAGAACGGGTCGCGGCCCGACGACTACGACGTGTGTCCGGTCCGCGCGTTTCGCGAACACGACGCGGGCCATCGCCGCTAATAAATACGCGTCACGGTGGTGTTCGAGAACAATTAGCGAACGCGACGCAGTAGGGAATCGTTCGGAATTGGTCGTTCGCACGGAGGGGATGGGGGGAGGAGTTAGTCGGGACGAACGAACTCCCTACCGGAAAACGAAATATCCTCCCCCCGGGGGAGGAGGCGAAAATCAATCGCGAACGGCTAATTCGGGTTGGGCCGACGGTATTACGGATGCGAAATCCCTGGGACGGTTTCTTTCGTATAGAGCGGCCTCTCCTTCTGTTGGACAGTGCGACGACTCGGAACTTGCCGAAATAATTTCCGTTCGTATTAACTGGCGCGTCTCGTTAGGTTATTATAGCCAACTCCGTCGCGTCGTCGTGACTGTAGGAGGGGTGGTAGGTAATGGCTAGGCCGCTGAATCGAGAACGAAAGATAATTTTTATATTTCGTAAAGGAAGATGTAGTAAGTTAGGGGATTGTCCTGTCACCACGCGCCATTCATTTTTCAATAAGTGTTCGTTTTTAAGAACTGTCGTCGCGCGTTAGATTCGATGTACGTGTGGGGCGAGGTAAAACCCCACGTGGGGATGGCTCGAGTTGCTCGTGATCACTAAGCGCGATCGGATTGTTAATTTTGTAAAGTTGTATTTTTCGATTAACGATTCACTGGTCCGAAGTACTGCCACCTTCGGGCATACCGGGCCAGTGAGGGTATTGCCGATAATGTATTCAAAAAAACACCGAGGTTAACCTAACCATAAGCTGCGCCGTGTGTGTTAAACACCCAACACCTACCCATCGGACGCCAAATACTTTCGCTTTTTCCGCGCCATCGTCGGTTCGTCGGACGAACCGGAATTGTTTCTCCATTTCCGAGCGCGTACCCGTGGGGTGGGGGGAGACACACAAACACGATGGCTCGCGAACGATTTCGTGTCCTCGACTATGTGTCGTCGAAATACAAGAAGACGATCACTTTAGTAGAAGAGCGCCAACTATTTAGACGTTGCTAGACGTCTGGCGACACCGCGGCCAATAAACGTCACGATTCCAGTTGTTAATGGCAACGGTAGTCGGCAGGCCGCCCCAACCGGTCAACATTTCTACATCCGGAGGAGTTTCCTCGACGTCGGTGGCTTTTATGACCAACTATTACCGCCACCGGAGGGGGAGGATCCCGCGGCAAAACAATAGTACCCCTCCGATAGCGCGAAGAAATTATCCTCGTGTTGGTGCGCCCGCAAGCTCACAAGCCGTACAAAAGGATATAAGAGGCGATCAAAATCGAAAGGTATCCGCGTTCGGTCACTTATCGAAATCGTCGACCAAATGGAAATATTTACGCGGAGCTCGCGTGTTAACGTCGCGTTCAGACGACGGACGCCGACAAGACATAGATATTTGAATTAGTCGAAACAAAATGGGAAATTTAAAAAAAAAAAAAAACAGTCGGGAAGACTGTACGGGCCGCCCTTTAAATTTAAAACAATACCGTTGGCCCGTGTGTCCGACGATATAATTAGTCTACTTTCGAAACACGCCCGGTTTCACAAATTTTCCCTATTCAAAACCAAAGCTGTCGCTCAGATTGTCGTCGCTTATCATTGTCCCATCCGGGACGACGATTATACGTCGGGGTGTAGTAGTTGCACACGGACGCGGGTATTCGCGTAACGGATTATTGTTAACGCGGGCGGTAGGCGTCCCGGGGAGGGAAGGGGAAAAACGATTACACTCGAGCGTAAAAAAAGTCATCTCGCCCCGAAAACGAACGTCGCGTTAGGTTCAGGACGGACCGGACGATTGGAACTCGCCGCCGGATTAAATATATATGTAACGAAACGGCGTTTCATTAATTTAAATTTGCCGCGCTTTATAATCGTCTATGGCGCTTGATAACGATCCGATAACACGGATGATGTGTGTTTAAGTGTAATTGTCGTAGCTATACAATAATTATTGTAATATTATAAAGGCGTGTTAAAATAAAACTAAACTTTGTATTTTCAGAGAAACAATTTGTGGTTTATTTAGAAAATTCTCCTCAATAATATATCTTATATATATATATCCTGGCGATCGAAACGGAACGAACGAATTAAGCAAGTGGCCGTACACTTTCTTACGCGCGCGTTGTACACTATCGATCGATCGGTGGTTATAAAAAGGCCGGCGGGGTTCGTGTTCGCGGATCTCGTCGAAATACGACGCGCGGTTATATACAAGCGCGCGTACGCGAAGACTTTAAATAAACGCTAAAAAAAACCGATCTACGTGTGTGTGTGTGTGTGTGTGTGTACACATACACGTGCGGGAACGAAAGAGAGAGACGTGATCGAAAAAAACCGAGCGCGAGTGTACGGAATAGTGTGTGTGTGTGTGTTGATGGTGGGGGGGAGATGGTGTGTCGACGATGGAAAGGCGGCGTGGGGAGAGGGGGGTGACCGCCGCCGCCGCCGCACATCCGCGTAGCTTCTAATGAGGTAACGTTATGAAGGAGTTAGCGATGTGACACGGCACTGTGGTGGGTCCGGCAGATCTGATGTCTCTATTAGGACCACTCTCGGGTATAGCGGTGCGCGCGGGCGACGTGCGCGTGCGTGCGGCCCGCTCGCGTCTATTCCCCGCGCGCGCGCGACGTCCGACAAAACGACGACGACGACGACGACGGTAACGAAAAAATATCTTCTCTCGACGACGGACCACACAACGCGGTCGTTGGTCGATCACAACGCCACCGCCGCCGCGTTAACTTGCCGTTCATCGTCGTCGCCGCAGTCGTACTACACGCACACACACACGTGTACTTTACGTAATACACTTAGATCGCCGTCGTTGAATATGCGATGGTCGTCCGTTTGTTTCCGTCGGGCATTTCATGTGCAACACGGTCGAGAATAAACGGTTAAGCGCGCGCGCGTTGCGTAACAATCGTCTCGCGGACACGACCGCCGTTTTAGTCGCCCGTTTATATTATTATATTCGCCTCGAGCGTTTTTCTATTTTCCGCGACACTCCGCACGACTCTCTCGGGTTCGTTCGACGAACGACGAACGCCTGTGTGTTAGGACCACGGCGGATAAAAGGCCGCGCGTACATATGTAACGAAATCGTTAATTTAAATTTGCCGCGTTTATAGATCATCGTCTATGGCGCTTGATAACAATGATGATGGGCTATCGGATCGTTAGTTATTGTTTGTTAGATCGTTAATTATCATTAGATTACCGTGCATATTGTTATAAAAAACTGGTAGAAATACAAACGAAAGGATATAGTAGTTGAGGAATCGATACTTTAAATGTCGTTTCTTCGTATTTTCGGGTGAGATTTAAGTGTAATTGTCGTAGCTATACAATAATTATCGTAATATTATTAAGGCGTGTTGAAATAAAACGAAACTTTGTATTTTCAGAGAAACAATTTGTGGTTTATTTAGAAAATCCTCAATAATATATCTTATATATATATATATAAGTAGCAGTAGCAAAAATAACGACGTTATCGAAACCAATAGGACCCCGGGCGTGTGTCGACGTTTTTATTTCGTAAATTTTTTATTTTACCCGCTCTCTCCTACTAACATCTAACCATATCGAACTGCCAACCAAAATACTAACACGTAACAAACTATTACTCGAATCGATATGGACGTACGGTGTGCAACTAACTATGGGATTCGGCAAAAAACATCGATCGTATATAGAGCGCTTCCAATCCAAAACCCTTCGTCGTGCCATAAACAAAAGCGCCCATTTACGTTTCAAACCCTTGCAACCATAACGTTCTTGATATCTCGCCGATGTTCGAAACGTGGCGAGAAAACTTTCTACAAACGTTTCAATTAAAGTTAAAGAAATCTCGCGTCAACGATCGTTCCCGGCAATACCCAAACAAGGTCAAAAAGGCGACGGTGTCAGGACTTACTCGCCCGAAAATTGTATTTTGCGATTACGTAACAATTCTATTTGTAACTAATTAATAACTACCAAACCGCCCTCACTGGAGGAGGTTTTCTTTATTTCCCGGCACTCGTGTCAAAAATCCTTTATGGCTTACACGTACTGTGCGCGCTGTTACGTAACTGATTGTGCAAATAAATATTTAAAAAAAAAAACGTTTTACTTTTTATAAAATTTTTAAATTTAAATCCGCCAACCCGTTATAATACGTTTCGTTACTATAACACTATTATATGTAACTAAGAATTTTACGTCGAATAATCGTCGCGACGCGAACGACGGGACACGAAATACACGCGGGACGTTTTTACTCGACGTTGAATACAGGGTGCGTTAAAAAAGTAATGCGCGTTTACTGGGAAAAAAAATTGATTTATTCATCCGATTGGTACAGATGGTTAAAATTTTTCAAAATAGTCTCCTCCTGCGTCGATACACCTGCGGGGACGATTCTGCCACGCCTGGAACTCCTCAACTGGGACGCCTCTCAGGAACCTTGTAACTTGAGTTTGAATGTTGTCCACCGACTCCCAGTGCTGTTTTCCCTTTAGCTCATTTTTCAATCGGGCGAACGAAAAGTCACACGGAGCCAAGTCAGAGCCCCAGTGGCCGCGGATGGACTTGGTCGGTGCTTCCTCCGGACTTGCTGCGACGGTGGTTGGCGAGGTCGCACGACATTCCGCCTCACGCAGTTGTTGACGGGCACGGTTGTTACAACGCTTTTCTGCATGGTCGTGCGCCGTCGCCCGGATGTTCGCACTGCGGACACGACGGCGAGGAAGACAGCGCGCGTTCCACACGCACTTTCGCTGCGAGGCGTTTGACCGTAAACGGGACGCGCTAGTCCGTCGGATAGGAGGATTCGGCCCGGGCGATGCTCATGCTCGAGTCTCAGGTCTAATGGGACGACGCTGTCGTCCGATTCGCCGAGTAGGTGATGATGGCGAAGGAAGTTGCCGGACGGCAGAGGCAGGCACTTGGCATGACAACTGTGTCGCGCTGTCGTGGCCGCAGGAGGAGGTAGCGGCTAGGCCGCTATTATCGGAGAAGAAAAGATTGTTTCGTATTTTTTTTTTTTTATTTTTAATTCGCGCGGAAGATGTAAATGGTTGCCCCGTGGCAGGGTACTGTCTTGTCACCGCGCACCATTCACGCGATAGTTTTTAAGGATTATTGTGAATGAAATTCGATGTACATTGGCCGAGGTAAAACAACGTCGGAATATAGCTCGCGTTGTTCGCCTACTCCTAAGGAGTATTGTTAAACTTTTTATACATTTTTTTTCAATAAACGATGGCGACTCACTGGGCCGAAGTATTGCCTTCAGGCGTTCCGGGCCAGTGAGGGTACTGCCGATACCGTATAAAAAAAAAATTTTTTTTGTTCTGGGTCATGAAGTTGGTAACGACGAAGGCCATGTGGCTGAGAGCATTGTCGTGGTGGAGCTGGAAAACGTCTTTGATGTCAGGCTGGACGCGCGCGACCACCCGTCATTTTAGTCTCTTGAGTACCGCGAGGTAAAAGGCAGTTTGTCCTTGCGATTGCCTGGATACTTAACCGACGGTCTAAACTCAAAACTTCGCGCGCACGCTGGACGTTTTCATCGGTTCGGGCTGTTGTTGTTGGGCGCCCAGAACGAGGCACCTCCTTCCGCCCCTCCTTGAAAGCCTTGTGCCACCTTCCGCTTCGAGATCTCGAAATGCATTCCTCCTTAAAGACCTCTTGAAGCATTTGGTAAGTATCCGTTGCGATCTTAACAGGCCGCACACAAAACTTGATCGCTGTTCCTGTGAGCGCTCCATTACGCGGTGACACAATCGAAAGACGGACTTCGCGCGAAGATACGTCCCAAACACTTTTACCACTCGGTGCGAACCGGGCGCGTTTGAAAGGGCAGAACCCCATCCGTAATCTCCGACCGATCTGATCGCACCGCGCGATGTATAATAGTTGCGGCTAAATAAAACAACGCGCGTTACTTTCATAATGCACATTGATTGCGGTCCGTTTACAGCAGTCCGCGAAATGATAAAACCGCGCGTAGTACGCGGTCGATCAATTGAAACGCTGCCCGATGGACGATCGAATTTTACCCCGAAGAGCAAATATCACAATCTATCGGTATTTGTCCCGCGGAAACGACGCGGGTGTTATTTTATGCCGTTCCGACGAGTACCACCGTACACGCCAGCGTTATCGTAAATCGGCAAATTTACACGAAATCGTACCGGCCCGCGACGATCTACTACTTCGAAATCCACTCGCCGCAATATAGAAATCGCTGGTTGGAGATACGAGGGTGGTCCGATACGTACTTAGCCTCACCGCGAGATAGATTTACTATCGCCTAGGGCATTCTCGTAGGCTACTGTCGAAATTTCAGCCGAATCGGATTGGTAGTTTTGTATTGACCGCGTGTAGAAGCGGGCGTGTCCATAAAAATGGAAATAGAGCAGTCGGTCGGCGATTCGATTCTTGTTTTTCGGAGGGAAATCGCGCAGCGAGATCAAAAAGCGCTTGGATGTACGGTGAGACTCTTCTCCTTCGATGGGCGACCGTCAAAAATTGGTTTAACGAGTTTCAACGTGATCGTCGCACGTCGGTTTTTGATGAGCCCAAAATGCGTGGTTAGGTGCTAATAACCAAATCCACGATCTCGTATTGTGGCAGACCGCCGATTGAAAGGGCGCCCAGGTAGCTGAGAAACACTAGGCATCTCGAAAGATCGCGTGGCTCATATCCTGCGTGGAGAAGCAGCTGTCGGCGCGATGGTCGCCGCGTTTGCTCACTCCGGACAACCACCAGCGCAACCGGTGAGACCACTTCAGAACAGTGTTTGACACGACGCTGTTTAAGCGCAATCCGAAGGGATTTCTGCGTCGTTTTGTCACCGTTGACAAAACATGGATCCCACTGGTATACACCAGAAACCATGGAACGGTCGTCGAAACTTCACTCGGCGAACCTGCTCCGAAGAAGGCGAATACTGTCCTATCGGCCGGAAAGGCGATGGCTACAGTTTTCTGGGATTCAAAAGGTGTGATCATCTACCATCGACTACATTTGGCGAGGAAAAAAATGCTCTTTCATCATGACAACGTACCTACTCACACCTCCGCCACGGCCAAATTAGTCGAATTTGCTGCCCCATCCGCCGTATTCTCCAGATTTGGCCCCGTGCGACTTTTTTTTTTGTTTCCAAACTTGAAAAGTCACTCGCCAGGGAGAAATTTGAGTCGAATGAGGAGGTCATCGCCACCATGGAGGCCTATTCTACTACAGAATTCGAGAAAACGTATTTTTCAGAAAGAAGTTGGAGCGTCGCAGGGTCAAGTGTATCGAACTAAAAGGAGACTATGTTGAGAAATAAATCGCCATTTTTCCAAAATTTTCGTTTTTCTTTTGTAGGCCAAGTCCTTATCGGACCGCCCTCGTACACGATCGATCGATCGAAGAGGACGAGCGCTGTTGGAAAAGCGCTCAATACCGCCTGGGGCGGTAATACGAAGCGAAACGTCCACGATGACGCCCGGAACGCGCCGGGTACGGGAGACGAGTAAATGTTTTCGTTGGCCGAAATTACGCGAACACCGAGAACACGCGTCGTCGTCGTGGACACCACCGATGGATACAGATGATGCAGAATCAAATGATCGGTTATACAAAGCGCATGTGGAACGAAATTTGTAGTCGTTCGGAGACGACGAAGTCGACCGAGGACTGGAATAAAAGTAGCGTTGACAAACGCGCACGGTAGGCGACTTACAATGTTCTAGAAACGCGACAAGATTGAACGAAGAAACGAGAAGGACACGAACAACGACTCGTTGACCGAACGAACCCGTAGTCGGAAAGCGTGTGACACGCGCAGAAACCGAAATAAGAAAGATAGAAAAAGACGAACCCGCGGTTCCCTCGATCCCTTAAAATCGAGCCACTTTGTGTCGATTTGTCGCTCGTCCTAGCAACACTCGGCGCATGGATGATGTGTCGTGGGCGGTGAGGAACAGGGACCGGCGACGTCTAACACAACCCCACGCGGCAGAACGATAAAACGAATACTAAACACACACACACGTCACGCGGCAAGCGCGAAATATTTTAAATACGTTTAGGTATTCGTTTTAAAAACATAAATATTCGACGCCCAATACGGCCACCGCCCAGTGAACCATCTGCGGAGCGACCGGGATACGACGGCGACGTGACCACGACCAATTTGTAGGATCATCGGCCGCCAATGTGCGCGTGCCACTGTACGAATAATAACAACTTCGCGAGCCGTAAACGAAATGATCGTTAGACGTTAAAAGTAAAGAGCAGCACATGAAGGTAAAGGATTAGAGATTGGTATACGGAAAAATAGAACGTCACCAACCGCTGGGTGGGTGATATGTCCGTAAAAGAACGTCAATGGCTCTGAAGAAGGAACGGAAAATTATAAGCGGCGTAGAAAAGGACGAAAAAGTCGAGAGACTTTCGCGTGACTTTTAATATATAGGTACCGACCAGGTACGACGGCGCAATTTGACTACGTAATAATAGTTCGGTCCCTGAGGTTGGGCAGTAGACAAAAAACATAGACAACGGCGTTACGACAAAGCCGCGTGGAGGATGCGACTAAAAAATAGAAACGTGCCCGTATATGTAGAAGAAAAAAAGATTGTGGTGGCGTCGTATTACTTGTCCGAGAAGGACGACGCGTGAGAATAGATTGAAATGATAAGGGCGTGTTTTTCGCGAAAATGGCGAATGACGAGAAGACGAAAAGCGAGTAAATGGACGCCGATCGAGCCAGCGTCGATTTGTCACTTGCGACCACGCGTTGGCGCGCGCGC
This sequence comes from Geopemphigus sp. TES_GeoC_2020, assembly GCA_025469175.1. NCBI lineage: Eukaryota > Metazoa > Arthropoda > Insecta > Hemiptera > Aphididae > Geopemphigus > Geopemphigus sp. TES_GeoC_2020. The sequence goes on from JAIPRN010001064.1 coordinate 22,340, forward strand.
TTGTCCCCGGCCGTTGAATTTACCTACTCGGTGCGTGAACAATTCCCGGGACGTGTACGAAAGGGACCACAATGGCGTACTAACTGGGGAAGGAGGCATTAAACCCTTCGCCCAGAAAATTTTTTGGAAAAATTAATTTTTTACCAGACGTATAATTTTTAGTCAATAATAACGAAAAACTAAAATATTTTAAAATTTCAATACACGCAATAATATAACGTGTTCGTTGAAAAATTATTATTCTATTAAAGTTTACGCCGACTTGTTTATTTAAAAATTAACCATCCGCGCCAGAAATTCAGCTCTAAATAAATACGCCACTGGAAGGGAAAACTGCTCGGTGATCGATCTGTTCAAACGGCACCGACAAGAACGCGGAACTGGTTGAAAGTGTAAATTGCCTAAAACCCGCGAGTCGTGAAATTTATCCGTCGGAAGCCAAAAAGAAAACCAACGAAAAACCCGCCGGAACGCGTGCCACGCGATAAACGCGATTACGAATGAACCGGGGGGGCGTCACGACTTAAATAGAAACGAAATTAAACACAAAACGATCGTAAATTACTTTTTTAATTTAAAAATAACGGCGAATTACGAGGAATAACGAACGACCGGCGCGTGCCGGGTCAGTTTTTGTGATTTCGCGCGTAGGAAAGTTGAAGAACCGCCAGAAACTACGCGCGCAGCTTCTACCGCGTTTAGCTTTCGTCGTCAAAGCACAGCTCGGCGTGTGTTTTCCGCGCGGTGGGCGTCTTCTCACCGCGGTTGTGTCGCTCGTAACGTTACACTCTGTGAGAAGGAGACGACGCCTCGCTGGGATGACCGGCGTTTTCGAAAACGAAAATGTGGTGGACAACGCGACGACGTCGCGCTACGAAATTTTCGAAAGTACGTACACGCACGTGCCGAGAAGACGGACGGGTGAAAAAAAAAAACGAAAACGCGCTAGTATTTCACGTAAAAACCAGCGTGCCGTAGTACCGTGTGTGTGTACCACCCACGCGTATAGAGTCGGGTACACGCCGAACGCGTGGAGGAGAAGGGTTCTCGTTCGTTCAGACGGCGGCGGGGCCCGACATTTTATCGCGAGTACGGAGAGACCTCATTAACATAAACGCCGCCGCCGCCGCTATTTACGACGACCGTTTTTATGGCGGTGTCGTACACGGGGCTCCCCTTTTCAATTTGTCGACCGCGTCGTCGTCCGCCGACGACGGTTAAGTTACATACAACAACAACACTACTAACTAACACGCGCCCGTAATATTTATACCAACCGAAATCCGGGTGACAATTATTATTATTACGGCCGTTACGAAATTGTTAATTATACACGACGGACAGATATCCGGCCCCCCGCGTTAATACGTTTATTAAACGACGACTTGTACATATACATATATAAGCGTGTTTACGAGGCCCGTAGTACTATTAAAACCCTACCGTACATACATACACATACACACACAGTATATCTACCCCTCGAGAATCGTGTCGTCGGAAACCGGCCCCGGCCGGCGTGTTTATTTTTATTTATTATCGTTTCTTAAACTGGCCGGTATCGCGCGAGGCATTTTTTCGCGACGGCGAAAGGTTCGGCGTAGGGAATAATAAAAAAACAAATAAATATGAACGTTAAAAACGTACCGACAGTCACACGCTAATACCGAATATTTCGCGATAGTTTTTAAGGGAAAAATGGTGATCGAAACACGCCGTCGGTCGTATCCCAACCCCGGGTACGCGTTACCGGTTAACGAAACGCGAAATGGACCGTGGTATATAAGAAACGTCGTCCGTGCACGTTACCGCGAATTATAAATTTCTTTTCGATTACCCGAACACGACGACCGCGTTTCACAACAGCTCCGGTGTATACGACGGCGGTTACGTTCACGTCCTCCCACCGTTCCTCCTCCTGTCGGGAAACGGTGTCGAATTACCACAGACTTCTCGGTATCGAACACGCGACATTTCGCAGGGTAAGTCGGGAAAAATTGCGCGCACGCCGAGCTAACAGCGGTCGATGCCCGCCACACGGATTGGATTTCGGAAACGGGCAGCACACGTCAGCGGCGCGCGACGTATTTATATTTATTTACGTACACGCGCGTACCTCCTCCTCGTCCACGTTATTGCCGCGTCGTTACGACGTTATTATTATTACGATTTCAATAGCCGAGACGGTTTTCTCATTCATACAAAACGACGTCGTCGGTGGTTTTTTTTCGATTCACCGTGCCGCCGTGTTTCGCAAGACGCGTTCGTTTTTGCCGTGACGCGCCGAAAGGTTATTGGCCCCGCGCAGTGATTTTCCCCGTCAGCGAATTCGATTATCGCGCGCGTTTAATAATTCTCGAATCGGCGGCGACGATCGTGAGATCGATCGCGCGTATTCGACGAATCGATCGGACGTCCGGGAATCGGCGTCGTTATGTGTTGTTGCGCGCTGTTACCGTCGTCGTCCCACCACCACGAGACGACGTTCTCGATCGCCGTGGAAAAATCTGTCCTACTTAGTATTTCGTCCCCTCCTTTTCGTCCGGCCGGATCGCGCGCCGTATAACGATTGATTTGACATTAGTTCCGCGTCGTCGCGTCCTCTATTGTGTCGTTCCCATAGCGCGGTCTCGCGTCCAATATAAATATACGTTGTTGTTGTTATTCGTCGTGATCCGCCGAGACGTTTTCAAGGACGCTTTATAAAAAAAAAAAAACCGACGACGAACTTTTTCAACGATCGCGCCGCGTGATAATTTTTGTCCGCGTCCCGCATACGTCTGTAAATCGTTGGACGACCACAACGACACGGCCAATATTAAAACGAATAAGACCGTCGCAATTTCTTTTTACGTACGAATGTATATATTTTAGTTCGACAACGCGACGCGCCTATACGCCCACACCAACGTAGCGAAAAACCCTCTCGGTCGACGGATTCCACGGTGGACAACTGTTCCGCAACAGTTGGTGGCGATATATTGCCGCGGGATTTCCACGATCTACATTCGGCGTCGTCGTCAAATACGAAAATCATTTACGGGTCCGCCCCCCCTTCCGTGTTCCGAACACATAAAACAAAAACTGCTGAAACCCTTAAAGTACTCGATCGGCCGCTCTTAGTTCGATAACAAAACAGTACGTTTCGAACGAAACCGGTCAGGAATATTATTACACTCACCGGGGACCATAAACACAGAGTATGCAGTAAGACGACGATCCCTTTCTTCGGCCTAGCGACCGAAATTAAACGATCATATTTCGGCCGTTTCGCGGGCGTAACAAATAACGCCACGTCGTCCAAACAAAGGAACGTTTCGAAAATTGACCACTAAATCGTGTCGGCAATTTTGGAAGAATCAAAGATCGAGAATAATTATTATATAATATCTCTCTGGGAGAAGCGTCGACGCGTTTTTGAGTTCGGATACAAATCAAAGCGCCAAAAAACTACGCGTATATTTAAGCGTTTGTTTCCGTTACGACAATTGTGACCACACACGGCCGGCGGCGAAATTGCCCGGTTTTATTGTTTTTATGTAACGCGCGTATGTAGACATTTTTTTCGTTTAGGGGAGAGAGGACTGAGGCGCTGAGTAAAGCAGTCGTCGCGTTACCTCGTTTATTTCACGAGAATTAGAAGACTTTAAAAATAGAAATTTCGAGCCGGAAAAAAGTACTCTCGACCAGCGTCCCTCGAAAATACGGCCCCCATAAACGACGACGTCACAGTGGACAAACTAAACGACGATAGAATGATAAATTATCGGTCCGTACGGACGAAACCATCGTGAATTCCGAGCGCGATAGTCGTGTTCCCGGGGGGCCTAGACGTTCCGAAGGAATAGTTCCGTCGTCGCCGTTCCGTTCACTAATTACGCGCGCGTGCGTGTCACCTTTATATACACCATTACGGGCGTGCTTGTTCGTAAATACAAGTTCGGACGACGTATATATATATATATTAAGTTTAATATATTTGGCTCGGACGTTAATTACTACTAATTATCGTCTTGTGCCTCGTATCGTCCGTCGGCGCGAGTTTGACGACGACAATCGTCGTCGTGTGTATTCGTGTCGCATCCGCGCGTGTGGTGCCGGTTCGCCGATCGGTTTGAACGAAAATTGATAATTTCGTATTTGGGCGGCGGCAGTCGAGCGTGCGACGATCGTGTCACGAGATACGTTGTAGTTCGTTACGGTCGCGGTGTATACACGAACGCGCGCACGATTCGTCGTTGCGTCGGCACGACGGTCTAGTCGTCCAAAAATTCGGGCGTCGCCGCCTCTCTTCTTCCGATCCGTTTTTCCAATTTGGTCGCCCGTTGTGGTGTTGAGACTTCGGGTGGTTAGGGGACATCCCCGCAGGGACGCGTTTTCTACACGTACTATCCTCTACCACTGACGGGATTGTCGGATCGAAGTTATTTGCCGCCCGTTGTTCCGCGAAAAAAACGCTAGTTCTCGATTCGACGACGAGCGAAACACGCTTACACGACGCTCCGAAAACGGACGTTTCCCTTCGACCGTCCGTTCGCCGTAAAAGTTCGTAAACCGAAAACCGCCGTTTCTCCATCTTCCCACATGCGTCTTCACACACTCTTCGACTACGAGTTCGTTCGGTTGGCGCCTTCGCCTTTTCCTCCTCTACGTTCCGTATTTAATGTCGTCCCGGTCTCTCACATCGTAAGCCGTCGTCGACCGTGCGCGCGTTCGCCCACGGCCTTCGTCGGGGCTTCTATTAATTATCAGTTCGACATTAACAACGGTCTCCCGTACGGACCACCAAATATCAGCCGTCCGACTACAAATTTCGTTCCACGTGCTCTTTGTAGAGCTAATTCTAGTTTCCGATTTGGGGGGGGGCAAATGTATAACGCGTATTTCGACGCTTAACTGACTACTCCTCTATGGCGAGGCGGTTGGTCCCTCCTCGCCAGTGACGCGTTCCCGATGTTCGCGTAATCTGGGCGAACGAGAAATTCGCCCATCTCTCTTACGTACTCGGGCACAGACGTTTCGCTTCGTATTACCACAACGGGCGGCGCGACGTCGTAATCGTAGACGTTTCGCTTCGTATTACCGCAACGGGCGCGGCGCGACGTCGTAATCGTAGACGTTTCGTTTCGTATTATCGCGACGGGCGGACGCGATGTGTCATGTCGCGCGCTTTTCATTAAACAGCGGCGACACACTCTACTACTCCTCTCTTCGATCGAACGCGGGCGATTTACATAGACGATCCCGTCCGGCCGAATCGCCGTATCCGATCAATGGTTTGTACAACCGGTGGTAGGGGATGGGGGAAATGGACTTGCTCGCACGAAAATTGGCGAGTCGATTTCGGGGGGGAAGAAATCACGACCACGCGAGTCCACAGTTCGGCCGGTACGGAAAATCGTCGACGATTTCCACAATAGGCCGGTTTCGTTAGGTACAACACAATACCACTCTCCTCTCGTCCTTCCTCCTCCCCCCCCCGTGGCGTTTCGTTCGTTCCGTACAATGGCCGCGAAATCAAAACAAATAAAGAGGGGGGGGGAGATGATTAATTTCTCTAGTCGACCGTGGAAATCGGGCGCCGTTGTTGTGTACCATCGCCGCGTAACGTAACGATTACGTTAATGGGCCCCCCCGACATTCGGAAATGTGTCTACTCGCGCACGTTCGCGATATAATTCGGCGTGATTGTCGCGAACATTACGTATAGCGTACGAGTATGGGGAGGGGCGCCGGTCTAAAAACGCGACTGTTCCGAGTCCGGTTACAGCACACCCCTTTTTAACGAGCAAACAACCCTCCCGTTGTTCCAAAGACGTCGACGACGACGACGACGTCGTACACGCCACATAAACGGTTCACGTGACGCACAATAGTACACTTACATAAGTACACGGAGAACGAGGGGGACGATAGATATACATAGGTAGATAAAGCAATAAGCGTATACTTTTTAGGTTTTACACGAAATATAATTATTCCCTTACTTTACATATTTAATGCGAGAATATATTAATTTTTTATTATACGCGTACCCCGCGTACCTAGTGTGTACCTTGTGACGTACTTCGTGACGTATTTATTATACGCGTAACTATTATGTACAGGGTGGGCGGCCCCTAATGTCACCGTATCGGTTTCGGTCGGGTCTCGTATCCTTGTTTTTTTATCGACAACGATCGTTGTCGTTCGGTCTTATCTAACTAACGGTAACGGAGTCGGCGGACAGTAACATGGCCCCCCCGGGGGGGGAGGAAGGGGATTGACACGACCGCGGAGGGATTTCGTATTTTCGAGGGACCGATCATCCAAAGGACACTATCGGACAAAGTTCGCGCGGAATTAATCGAAGGCGCGTTAATATCACCGAGTAACGGGCGACTGGTTGTTTCGGCTAGTTTCGTATTCGCCAACAACAAATGTTCGAAAGACGCGCTCGACATTCGGTCCACCCTGTGTACGTACACGCGCGTACACCGAGACTATATATATAAAGTATATACACGCCTATATCATTATAGTTTATTATGTAGGCGAACCCCTGTGTGTGTGTACACGCGCCTACACACACACACGCACATCCGTCGCGTGACACGATCAACTTTTAATTGAGTTATTCCATGTGCCGGTGTACGATTTCGTTTCGTTATCGTTACAATTTGTATATTTATTATTCAACGTAATAGCGGTTCTCGGTCGAGAAACCGCGTATTATGCACGCTTAAATCCTATTAAAAATGTAGTCCCCCGGACGGATTATAATAATAATAATATACGTCGCCAACGTAACGACGAAAATTATTCATGCCCGTTCCCGTGGGTGGATAAATACAGGGGGCATACGCGTTAAGGTTAATACGTTACCAGAAGCCACGGATTTTCGCGAATCGAACGCGTACGGGGTGGTGGTTTCCGTTTTGTCGAAAGTCGTGTTCTACCGTTTTCTTTTTCCGTACGTACACGACGGCGCGCTTACACGGGGCGTCGTCGTTTTTATTATCGGGAAAAATTCGAAAGCCGAGAAACTTGTCGCGTTGTAATATTCTACTTGGCGCGGTGTATAAAACGCGCGTGGTCACTGGTCGTCGTTCACGGATTGTCTTTGCGCGGGGTGGTGGTGACGGTGTACGTTTTCTTTTTTTGAAAAACCTACACGGCGGACGTCTATTTTCGAATTAAGCACCGTCGTTATTTTACGTTTTCACTCGTACACCGTGTCGTTACGTAATACTGCCGGTGAAGTCTCTTGATGTACAAGTGGTGGACGCTTAAGGGGTTCTTCGCGCCGTCCGTAAGTGTTTGTTTTAGCGCGTGCGTGTGTGTGTGTGTGTACACACACGGACAGAGACGACCAGCTCGGGTACCGTTCGAAGGCCATTCCGCGTCGGCCGTACACGTTGGTTATTATCGTAATCGTCGGGTTACGTTTTAAATACGTTCCTGGCTAAGCGTCGTTGTTACGCATATGGACAACGACGGCGTGGCCCCGCGGAGGGATCGCGATCATTTCTCGAGCCGCCGTTTTAAACACGCCGGGAACGACGAAACCTCGCGTTATACTCGTACCCGCTTGGTCCGTACGTACTCCTACCGACGGCCGTACGAACACAGTCGGCAACAGTATATATATATATATATATATACGACGCGTCCACACGACACGACCCATCACTCTCTCTCTTATTCTGTACGCGTGTGTTTCTCCGTGGGTGGGAGACTCGAGGAATTTTCGTATAAAACCGAATCGACGGCGCGTACTTTTACTACCATCGGTTTGGAATTCGTTGGCACGCTGGGAGTATCTTTAACGTACGTACACCACACGTACAGCGGGACGTTTTGTCGGGACGGTAATTATAATCGGTACGTACCGAATTCGTTTTGAACGGTCAAATAATACGCGCGATTGGCGCGTGAAATACGAATCGAGCGCGTACGTAATACAACAACAACAACCCTGCCCCGCGGACGCGTTACGCCATTTTGCGCGTTGTTCGTTTACGAAACGGGAAAATATTTCCGTTTTTATTTTATTATACGCGCGCACGGCCGGCCGCGTCGCGTTAACGACGACACCGCCGTACACGCCCTTCCACCAACTTTCTGGGCGCGCCGTCGCTAGTTGTACCTAACCGTCGTAGTAGTACACCCGAACGGAATAGCGACGACGGGGTCTTTTAATAAGCCTCCTTCTCTCTTCACTCTTGTTTACGAAAAATACGATCCTTACTCTACCGCGCCACCTTGACCGAAAAGCACCAAGACACGGCCCCGTTCGAGGCAGTCCTCGACCGTGTGTGTTTACTTACTATGGGCGCCGAACACGAGATTACGAACGATATTTGCGGACCGGATTATCGGGCGGCGACGTGCCAAACGAACTTTACACGCGTACAGAGAGACACGCCGCCGTCCACGCCCAGAGCCGAAAAGGGATCGGTCGTCGCGCGGTCCCGGTTTATTATGTTTCCGTCTCACGCTATCGTTTAATATTTTTAAGGCGACAAAGCCGGAAAAGTTGATACTTTTATATATACGTTATTATACGTTCTATATATAGTAGGTGGGTGCTCGTCTAAGCTAGTTAATATGAACGAGCGAGATCGGCAGGTAAAAATCTTGGTCTGGTTAATGGAAATTGGAATGAACTAAAACCAATATCGCGTACGGGTGGTCTCTGACGATCACTTGTAGCGCGCGCTCACGCGCGTAACACTCGTGTGCTAGCGCACGCGCACGAACGCGTTCTTCGACACACACACACGCGTGTCGTGTATATATATATATATTTATACAAACGCGCGGACTCGGAGACACAGACAGACGAGGAGACTTGCGGACAACACAAGTACGCTGGGGTACGACGTCGTTTCGTTTTATACGTGATGGACGTTATGTTATTATAATATATGTGGCCGGCGATACCGTTCGACCGTCTACCGACTCGGACCAGCGTGTGTGTGTGTGTGTGTGTGTGTGTGTGTGTGTGTGCATACGTCACTGCCGGTAAATTAAACGGCCGCTGGTCAAGTAGATGTATATATATAAAAGGTAGGCATAGCGAGTTGGAACTCCCGATAGCCGGCGCGTATTCGATACGGGTAAACGGACACGATTTAGTTAGACACAATGACAAGACCGCGCGCGCGTTTAATAATAATTACGAGCGGAATTACGGTTCGTACGCCACACACACACACACTCGCCGCGCGTGTATATTAAACAATTATTCGTTTTTTCGGATTTTCCGATAATTTCGCGTACGCGTCTTCGTCTCGATCGTAAACGCGCGCGCGCAAACACACAAACCCGTCGTCGTCGCGTAAAACTACTTTTACGGCAACTATAAAAGGCGCGCGCGCGCCAGCGTATTTATCAAACGCCGCGTGTCCGACGAATATATATATATATATCGAGGCCGATCGAGAATAATAATCGTCGACGAACGTAAATATCCTTATTTGGCGCGGTGGTGATGGACCCGAGTACTACTACACAACACGACGACGTATTATGTTCCCGCCACCGCCCATCCCGCGGTTATTATTCTCTGAAATTCGATCCGAACGATCGAGGTGGTGTAAGAGCAAAATCGCGTCTTCCGGTCGAAAAATTGCCTCCGACACTTTAAGCGGTGGCGCCAGTTATTATTACGTAACGGGGGGCCTCGAAACGTACGCCGACCGGAATTTCGTCGTCGCTTTTCTCCTCGTACTACGTCTTCTCTATTTACATAACCGTCGTCGGCGACGGTAGCGCGGCCGGATAGATCTCCGACAGATTATTTGGCCGGTGTGTGTCCCCCCGGCCCACGCGAGACGAGAACGGTCGCGACAAAAAATAAAAAAAATAAAAACGATTTACGTCGCTCGATTTCTCGTCCTCGCGCACGCGCGTACGTTGTCCAGGGAAAATATCGCGCGTTTCGTGCGCGTACATTCCAAACGACCAAACGCGACGATACGCTTTTTTCACGATCACGGTTTTTTATTCGCGCGACGAGAATCGATTTCATGCGGTTTATTTCGTCCCGTCGCCAAAACGCGGGTCTCCTCCTCCTCCTCTCGGTTGGCAATCGACGCGTCGTTATTTCCGACAATCATTCCGCGCGTACGGCCTTACCACCTAACGGCCGCCCGTGGAAGTTATTTATTTACACGCGTCCGACCACCGACGTCCGAAATCGTGACGACTCGTCGCCGTGGTCCCACGTTCGAGTGTGTGTACACCGCCGACCCGTACGCGTGAAACGTTCCCGTGGCTATTTTCCCGTGTGGAACACGATCGCCGGAGAGAAGGAACACGTCCGCCGGTACTTTCGCCCCGTGTTTATCGAACGAACCAAGTGGCCCGGCGGTTAGGCTACTTAAAAGTAACTACTACACAACGTTCAGTTTTCGCGGCTCGCGTCGTCGGCCGTGAACACACACGGACACCGTGTAGTCGTCGTCTCTCGTACTCGAAAGAGTAAAAAAAATACCGACGATTTCGAGTAGCGGACGACGACGACGACGGCGGCGGCGCGTCGGCGTAACCGCCACCGTGGTAGAGTGGTGCTGGTGGTGGTGGTCGTCTCAAGCGCGGTCGGTCGTATATATATCGACATAATATTATTAATCGACGGATAACTACGACGACGACGGCGATAATCGACGCGTGACGTCGTTACCGTGTATTTTATACGAGCCGTACCCAGCTAACCGCCGTCGTTGGCGCGTTATTAAATCAATAAAAACGGCCCATACAGAGATGACCCTCGCGTTCGGACGACGATTCGGTCGGACGGACGGACGCCGTTGTCGTGCGCGGCTGCGGCCTACTACTACTACTACTACAACTACTACTAGATACCCACTAAACGAACTCGTTTGTAATCTCGCCACGACGGGGCCGTGTGCCCGCGCCTCCGACTTGATTTCCATAAGTAAGGCTATTACGACGACGTGTGTGTGTGTATCCGTAGTTATTATAATATATAGCGGACGCGCGCACACACTCGTCGACTACCAAAAATACTCGATAGTAATTTACGAGCCGAAAGGAAAAAAATTAAGACGATTTATACATAATACGGTAAATAAATAAAATAAAAAACCGTCCGATCGTTTACGTATAATAGCGTCGTAATATTCCGGCGAATTATTTTTCGTTTCCGTCGTCGTTTCGGCTCGGTTTTCGTATTTTTTTTTTTTTTTAGTCCGATTCGTCGGAAACTCCTCGAAAACGATGACCAATCGGTCGTTATTTACGAAACCGATTTCGCGGTAAACGCCAAAAAACAACGAAAATGTATTCGACGGCGTTTCTATATTTAGCCGATTCCGGCAAACGCGCCGTCGTCGGTTCTTCGTCGTTAATAATAATTAGTACGCCGCGCGCGTTTTCGGTTACTTAACACGCGCGGTTAGTGTAGCCATTGTTAAACAAAAACGCGTAATCGTACCGCCCCGTCGTCCGTGTGTAAGTAGTACACGCGCGCGGATCGTCGCCGCGATGGCCGTGTAAATTCCTCGGGGGAAAAAACGATAAAAATACGTCTCGGATTCGTTGGTTCGTCGTTACGCCGCGTGTATTAGGCGTTGTAAGTATAAATTATATACACCGCGGTAACCGCGTCGGGCGAACCACGAAGCGTGATAACGATAACGCCGTCCGTAACGAGCCCGCGATAAAGTCGCTGTACCCGTAAAAAAGGACGGCGATAAACGTACGCACACACGATCGTATTTCCATCAACGGCGGCACGGGCGGATTGGCAGATCCGCCCCTTCGCCGAACGATTTCCGATTATTATTCTTCCGATCGCGCCAACTAACGACGACGTACGGATCGTCGACGACGGCGATTCATTGTCCCTATTCTATTTATATTACACGAACAGCCGGCAGCGAACAATTTATCGGTCCGTCGCTTCGCGGTGCTCGCGCGGCCGCGGATTGTGGTAATTTGGACGGGACGGTACCGAAATATTGTCGGAAATTCGTTCGGGGAAGGAACGCGGCCCGCCCGTTTCGTTACGAAAATGCCGACGGTTTTAACGGATTATTCCGTACAAAACGGAATGATAACCCGAGAGCACGACCAACTGTTCGCGATAAGGTCCGTCGTAGTAGTTGTTAGTAGTAGTAAGTATTATTGCCGGTCACGTAAGTCCGGGTCGACTTTTCCGGATTACGGACGGCCGGTTTCGTGACGAAACCAAACGCACGCACAACCACCACCATTGCCGGGAAAACGTAAAACGTGTTTCGTTTACTTGGGACGTTTTCGAGCATAAATCTACGGGGGAACGTACACACGGCCGGTTGATGTGTAGGTAGGGGGAGGAGGAGGCGGCGGCGGTAAATGCGACACCGCGCGTAAAAACAAAGGGACTTACCGGAAGAAGGACGATCGGAGTACCTGGTGCAGTACACCCAGGCCGGCCATTGTTGAGAACCACCGCCGACGTCAGCGACCGAATCTCCGGCGGAAGCGACGGCGGCCGTTGTGTTGGTGCTGGCGGCGGTACCCGTCTGCGAATCTGAACAGGACAAATCGATGGGCGAACTGGGCGGTTCGGCGGTAGCGGCGGACGAGGACGACGAACGTCGGCTGCTACTACTGTTGGACGACTTGTCGCGGTCCGACGATAGCGATAAAGGCTGCGGCGGCGGTGGCGGCGGCGGCGGTAGCGGCGGTACCGCGGCGGCGATCGTGTCGCTGACGACCGCCGTGAACGAAGAAGCCGCCGCCGCCGCCATCCCGTAATTCAGTCCGTTCAGACGGTGCAACTGATAGTTGAAATGGCCGAGACGTTGTTCCTCCACGTGATGACCACGGTGGTGGTGATGGTAATAGTGTTCTTGTTGATGATGATGAGTATGGTGGTTGTAATGGTTGTAACGGTTATAATGGTTGAATACCGCCGACGGGGGACTACCGCAACCGGAAACGACCGCGCCGCCGAATTCCGGACGCAATATATTGTCGATGCTGAACTTGAGCGGTCGTTCGGCCGAGCCGTTCAACCGGCCGCCCGACGAAGTGGGCCGTCGCGTCCGGTCGCTATTATTGTTGTTGTCGTAGCCCGCCGTCGTCGTCGAATTACTACCACTGTCGTCGTCGTCGTCGTCGTCGTCGCTATTCCTCCGGCGACGAAGTTCCGCCTTGCCGCATCCGTTCGGCTGCAGACAATTGCTGACCATCATGGTGATGGTGTGCTGCTACCCCGCGCGCTACCAACGCCGTAGTCGAGAACGGGCGTAGCGCGACCGTCGGCAAAAATCCAAGAAGAGCTGGGGCTCTCTATTCTCTCCTCCGGCGCTGTCGCTCGACCGTTACACAGTTCCGATTCAAACGGATCCAGAGAGCCAACGACGGGCGGCGTCGCGTGTTTCCCGAACGGCTGCGAATAAGACAGAGACAATTATTATTAAAGCCCTAAGAGTACGCGGCGTTTGGCGGCGACCGTTTTGGTATCGCGACATCGACGAAATTACGTTCGGTAACCAACTCGTATACGCCGATTGTCGTGTACCGTGTAAACACCACTAACGACGTTTCCGGCATAGTCCCGTCGCGATTTTTTTGACGGCCGTCCAGATATCGCGGGGACGACCGCGCGCCATTTATATATATAGGCACCGTAAAAACGAGAGCGCCAAGCACGCGCGACCACGGACAGAGACGATATCGTCAGTTGGGTTGGTATAAAGACTTAATAACCGGACTACCGAAGTCGTACACGATCGAAATCCTAAAATCGCTACGGAACCAAAGATCTCCTGGGAAAAATAACGGGGACGGGTAAATTACGGTTTTTTCGTTTCGTATTCGGTACAATCCGTTGTTTCGACCGCTCCACGCGCCTGACACGGCTTCTTTGCGCGTCGTTTATTCGGATTTTCTACGTGTCGTCCTAGAAACGCGCGGGACTATATAGTACGTATAATAATATATGGACACGATCGGCCGAAAGCGGCAGCGCGATGAGCGCCATCGAAGAATACTTTGTACAAATAACAAACGCGGTTTACGGGTGTCCCCTCTTTGGCGTGTGTGCCCAAATTCTACGGTTTGTTCGATTCAAGAAGTGGGGGGGCACTTCTTGAATCGAACAAACCGTAGAATTTTTATCGTTTCGAAGATCGTGACGAGACACGACATTTGTTCGTCTAGGCACCGCGCGTCGCGAATTCGATTAATGACGATCGCGTTCGGACGAACAGGTGATGATAATAAATCGCCGAGTTATAAATGGCGACGGCCACGAACTACGCGAGACACACATAAACGTCGAACGTGTGATATATGTATATATATATGGACGCCGTTTAGGGGAGGAGAGCGTTACGAAAAACCATTTAGCGGTGTATAATAATTACGCCGGACGACGGTCAAGTGTACGGCTACCGTAGCCGAGTCGTATAACAATAATTATTGAAAATACGTACGAAGAACTTGTTTTATTTAAAAACGCGCCCTCTCGTCGGATAGAAACGTCCCCACATACGGTACCGCCGTCGGACGAGCGGGAAAAAACGATAAGATTACAAAGTTCGATCGGCCGACCGACCGTGTGTGTATACGCCGATTATTTTAGTGGCCGGACACCGTTGGTCGATCCAAAACCGTCGTTGTCGGAACGAAAGTCCCCCCCGGGACACGTGTACGGAAACGCGACGAAGACGTCGACGGATTTGTCGCTGGACGCGACGACATTTATTCGTCGTAAGTTATACTACTACACGTGTCGTAAACCCGTGAACGTTTGTTACGGGGAAAACGACCGGTGAAATAATTTTGTTTCCCGGGGGGGGGGTTAACCTAACCCACTCTGGTACGTCGTCTATTATTTATAAATCATTGCCGCCGATTTCGTCGTTCATTTTCGATGAAAAATCGATCGTTACCAACACCGTCACCGGGTAATCGTCGAGCCGTAGTATTCGAATTGTCTCTGAATGTGTATATATATATACATGCGTATATTGTATACGGCGCGCGTGTAAACGAAAAAGAAAACCGTCTCCAACTTCACGTTGGACAATACACACAACGGCGGCGGTCCCGAAAAACGATTACCGCGACAATGTACACCGACGGCCCGTTAAAAGATTTACCGAATCCGCGTAGTGATTACACGATTTAAGCGACGGGCGCGCGCGTCGCCGTTTTAATTAATTTCGACATTTTAACGGCCGCACGACGGGTCGCGTTAATGGCCGCTAATTATTCGTACAACTACTATTACTCGGGATCTTATCGATTCGACCGTACACGCCGCCGCTGGCGTTTACAAACAATAACAACACGTTCGGTACACGACCAATGTACACCCACCTCCTTCTATCGCATCCTTTTCGCGGATCGTCATTTCCCCCCGGTACACGCTTGCTAAACGCGTATTGTCCTGTCTGTGTCCTACATCCGTTCAACTAACCACTGGCCGTCGTCATCCCTCTCCGCCACCGTAAACGTCGCGAGTCGTCCGTTCCCGTTTCGTAAGCTACGTGTAACGATTTATTCGGCCGTTTTTCGCTCTCCGACGCGCAATTCTTTCTACCCCGTGACAATCGACAAAAACGACGGTACACGCACGCTCGTTAAATGGGTGGGCGCTGTCGAAATCGCGCGCGTTTAACTCGTTACCACCCCTACTGCTGCTACTACTACACGCGCCCGTCCGGTATGTTTTCGCGACATTTCCAAACGTTCGTCGGGTAACACACAATAACAACACCGCCGCGCGGTCGTACGGAAACGAACGAGCGCTCCCGCGATTAATTATCCGTTAATTAGCCGCGACGGGCGCGCGTCATATACGCATTTTAACTGATTACGCACGCGCGTTCTCGTACTTCCCCGCGCGTAATTGAAATAATCTCGTCGCGAAATGTAAAACAACACGGTCGCGAAACAATTTCGGCAATGCCGACTTTCCGGGGGCGGATTTTATTATTATCCCCTACCTTACCACCTGCACGCCGACGCGCTCGTAACGACAATACCGGACGGACGAGTAGAAAAGACGACGACAACGCGACCCGGCCCTCCTATACTCAGCAAAACGCGTTTTTACACGTACGAGCGCGGTTACTTTTCGTTCCATTGAACGTGGGACGACGACCCGTGTAAAAAATTACGACTTTGACGCGACATTTTCCCGCCGGAAACAACCCCGTGAAATAGCCAAACGTTATCATCCCGGAGCGTTACACAATTTATTCCCTTCGTTCGCCGTACGTATTCTCGACGCGCGTTCGATATTGCTTCGTCGTTACTCTATTACACCGTGGGAACGCGGGTCGATTTATCGACTAAAAGCGTACGTTACACGAATGAAAGAAAAAACGCTTTAACGGCGTTCGGTGACAAATTAAACGAGAGAAAACGAGTTATTGTTTCCCGCGACGCGCCGACTCGCTAATGAACGTCGAACCGGGTTTACGACGAACGCGAAACAATATACGCGGTTATATATATATAACGTATATATATATATAAAACGCGCGTTAATAAAACGTAGAGCGCGCCCCGGACTTTTATATATTCGGCGGTATATACCGGAGGGACGGCGACATTGAAACCCCTTAACCACACCACGGTCATCTCGTACGCCGGCCGTTTACGCGTATTTAATTCGAATATAGAGGCGTGTAATCCTGTTACGGGACAATACAAGTCGGGTCGCGTACACGTGTGTCTCTTCTTCTAATAACCACACCCATAAGCCTCGGCGACCGAACCGCGTAATTATTTAACGCGCGCGCCCGTAAAACATTACGCGTATTCGTTTAATCGCGTTAATTTTACGCGGAGCGGAACGCGTACCCGGATACTAACTATCGGGCGCGGACGCGCGCGAGTATAATAATTGAAACGGTTCGTAAAAATGTTGGCCGGTTCGACGGGAGAGACGATTTTTTCCCGTCCGTGTTTCGGTGCCGCGTTTGTTCCGGAAGAATCGAGAACTTGGGGCGGCGTTTACTTATTGACGCAATATCCGAAAACGACCGTCACTAACTGACGCGCCTGGGTACGAGAATAGAATAGGATGGCGACAATTCGTAAAACGGCAAGTACAATAACAGCGTGTAGAGCCTGTAAGTAATACGACCACAATCTCGTTGGTCATGGTCGTCGACGACGACGGAACCGTGTCATTTTTATTCCGCTAAGGGGAGGGATGTAGTCGTTATTGGCGATCCCTGTCGCGCCGCTGTACAACCGAGTACGTTGTTTTCGGTTCGTCTCACATACGACGCTCGGAGTGTTTCGTTACTTAGAAATTCGCGATTTTCAAGCGCGCGCTCGCGTTTCCGGCTTTATTCGTAACGGTCAGTCGTCACAGTCGGTCACACGAAATATGGCGGCCCGGTCAATATTATATCGCGTACGCGACAATAAACGTAAATGTGTATATACACAAACGCGCCGCCATCGCGCTCAGCAGTTTCGGCCGACGATCGGAGGTTTTTTTCGTACCCTTCCGTCATTTACACTACACCACTCCTCTCATCCCGCGGATCGTCGTCGTCGCGACAAAACAACGTTTTCGACGGGCGTTATTACCCCACCAGACGAAACGTACGGAAACACGACCGCGGCAAATCCGAACGTGTGACGACGACGACCTGTACAGTAAGCACTAGTGACGGTGGGCCGAAATCGCCACCGTCGGGACTACCGAGAATGTGGGACGTGAAATTTGTCGGGAGGACCACTTTTGTCGTCTCGCGGTCGAACCGTTGAAAAAAAAAAATATACTTAACGCGATATAAATTATACATACGGTAACCCCCCCGGGGCACACAATTATCGTTGTCCGCATACGGAAATCGCCGGGAAACGACCGATTAGGGGAATATTTTTTTTTCCTTAGACGTCCGACGGACGAACATATCCGCCGCCGCCGCCGCCGTCGTAGTGTCGGTTGCGCGGCAGTAGATGTCCGACGCAGCGCTGTTAGCTAGCTACTCTATATAAATAATACATTTATCGTCCGTATACGTAATATATATTAGGTCGTAGAGTATACGACGGCCCCGTCGGTCCGAGCGCATAATATTAAAAAAAAAAAAACCGAAGAAAAAGCCGTCGCGTCGCGTTCGTCGTTTTCGGTCGTCGCGTCGTCGTTAATTATTATCGTTATTCGTCGGTATCGCTATTATACGTTGCGTTCGGGACGTACGTTTTTTTTTTTTATTCCGTTTTTAATTGAATGCCAATTCGCGCTTTCCTCTCTCCTCGCCGACCCACCCTCCGGGGAGGGGGCCTCGTTTGTATCGCGCGAACCACAATTTATTATTACTGTCGACGTACGACAATTGTAGTAAAATAATAGCCCGTATATATACAAGCGCGCGTGCGCTACAATATAGCGCGTAAGTGTGTGTGTGTGTGTGTGTAACCACCACACACGGTTCGAAAAATGAGCGTGTTAAGTACGGCGCCGGAAATTTAGCGAGTTGAAAAAAATCGTAAAATTTAGACCGCGGCCGTAAACGTAAAACGGACGCTTATTGGCGCCGCCGGAAACGAGAACGGTTTTTGTTTCTCGGCGGTGGCCGCGTTTTTTTATCGGCCGTTTACGGAAGACGGCGCGCGTTTCGAGAATCTCGGATACCGCCGCCGGTGTAATAATATCGTAATATCGCCGTACGAATGCGACGGCGGCGTTTGTGGTCTTCATTTGTAACTATCCGATTCGAAACGCTATAGCCGAAAACGACGGGCGACGACTTTTTTCGTATTTCCCGTAGTACGACGACGCGCGTCCGCGAGAACACGTCGACCTAGTCGTGTTTATTATATATTATATCGAGCGCGCGCGCGCGCGCGTATTTAAACGATACGCGAGAACGCGTCGAAAATACGAGCTAGCGAAAAATCTCTCGAAAACGTTAGTGTATTTATATATATAAAGGGGCGCGCGCCGATATAGTGGGGGAAATGGGCGATTTTAAACGGTTCGAATTCTCGTTAAATTTACGAAATCGTCGTCGTCGTCGTCCCCATCCACCAACGCGACAACACGTCCTTCCTCCTCTCTCTCTCTCCTATCAATATTATTATCGTCATCACCGCGGCGTGTTCGTAACACACAATTACTCGAACGGGCGCGTGACGAAGGAGATTTTTACTTACGTTCGATAATAACCGAAAACCTCCGCGTGTTTCGCGTAATAAGACGGCGGGACGAGGGAAAAAAATCGCTACGTAATTTTCGTCGCCCGGAGAGGGAGAGAGAGAGGAGCTCGGGCACGAAATTCCTCTACAAGTACCGCGAATCGTTTAAAGTGCCGCGGCGAAAATACGCGCGCGCGCTCGATTAAAACAGATTACGCGCGAACATGGGCTTTGTTTTCATATCGAAACTATCTCCGCGTACGTATATATATATATAGATATGTAAGGGAATTCACACGCGCGCGCGCGCGTTTTACGTTTTTATTTTTCGAGCGTGTCGGTTCGCGATAAAATTGCGCGCAAGTATTTTTCTTAATCTGCGAGTGGCGCGTGACTTTACGGCGAAATTATATTAATATCTCACACCGGTCGTCGTAGTACGTACGTATATAACAGCGTACATAATTATAATATATTACGCTCGCTGTATACACACACACACACACACGGCCAACATTCGTCGTAACAACGCGAACCAAAGGCGAGCGGCGATTGTTTTTTTTTTTTTTCCCCGTTCAAATTGTTTATTTATATATATATCGTTTTCGTATAACGCGAACCGTTTAAACGTGCGCGTGTATATAAATAATATACGTAATCCCTGAACGGCGCCGCGGCAATTGGAGCGCGGAATTTTTTTTCTCTTTTATAAATACGAATTACGCGTGAAAAACGCCCGTGTAAGTGAAAATTGTTGGCGTGCGCCCGCGCGTGTGTGTGTGTGTACGGAGTGAATGACCGACCGAGTGGTGTTACTACTGCTACGTCGAGAAACGGACTTATTTCAAACGTAAGATGAAATGGAAAAAAAGACGTATTTTTTTTCGGTTGACACGTTGCCGACGTCAACGTCTGTTCTCATTTGTGTCGTATAATTAAACACGAGCGATTGCCCTATACATTCATAATATACGTCGCAAACACGCGCGGCTATAATACGACGATATATATATATATTTATACTCTCCTCCATCCCGTCTCCTACACACACACACACACACACACACACACACACACACACACACACACCCGCGGTGGTGGTATACACGTTGTTGCATACGTTTCAATCGAACGGCGTCGTCGCCCGATCGTCGATCAAATGTCGTCATCAAAAAACGGTTTTACGAATATTCTACGACCGTTTTTACACGGCGGAACACGCCGCGGGCGGCTTTTATCGCGAGATCACCACCACCCATCAGCAACAGGCCACACGTATACCAGTGTACACAATTACGTAAGCGATTTTTAATTCCGGCGAACGTAACACGGTCCTTAAACGGCCGTCGTGTGACAGTGGTGATGTGGGGGGAACAAACACAACAGCTACCGACCACGAAGGCCGCGCGCGTAAACGACGTTATTCGAAAGCGAGAACTAAAATAATAATCGCGGCTGCCTATATTGAAACGTACCACTCGTTCTGCCCATAGAGTACGACGACGACGACGCGTTGAACGGAAGAATTTCGGTCGGTCGTTTCGAATATTCCGTGGGATATAATCGTGGTCGGCGCTATCGCGGTCGTTTCGTGTCAACCGGGAATGAGGAACAACAACACCGGACGAGAGAATAGTTGCGCGCGGACGCGATATATAAAGCGCGAACCGATAGAAATCGTTTACATTCGTCGTCCGTATTATATACGTATTAAAATACGCGCCCCTCATTTGCTAACGGCGCGAGCACGAGTATTAATAGTAGTAAAATTGTTTTTCTCTTTCTAAATATATATATATATGTAACGTTTAATTGTCGAGCCACTTTCCGCTTTTAAATGTAAAAACGAGCACACGCGTCCGTACACGCCCGAATATATTGGAGAGGCCGAAAATTCGCAGGCGTGCCCCGTATGGTCGGTGAAAAATCGCGGTCCCTTTGGTTACTCACTCGGTGGTGACGCCAAAATTCCGTTTTCGTACGCGATTTTCGCGTTTAATCGATCGCCGGGCCCGTTAATACATGCCGCGTATCGAGAGACGTATTCGGCGAGGGAATTTACATACACGTTTCATTAATTAAACGTTTACAAACCGTAGTTTTAAAACGTACGTAATTTTCTATACGAGCGTATATACACACACTATAAGCAAGACGAGCGTGGACGTTTAATTAATGTATCGTTTAAAAAACTCGTCCGCGTACGCGCAATAATATTGACACGACCGTCGACGTATTTTATATTGTTTCGTACACTCGGTAAACAAACGGGAATTGTATTTAATCGCGGGCCTCGTCACTGTGACGCGGATTAATAGTTTATTAGGACACCGTTTTCTAATTTTGATTTCCTCATTTTCGTCGTACACGAGACGACGACGGTAGTGCGCGCGCCTTATTCGGCATCACCGAATCGACGGTTTTCTTTCGTATATATATATATTCCTCCTTTATATAGGCGCGCGCGGCGGCATTCGTCGAGAAACATTTCGGTAATTCTCGTCGATAATGAAACATATTGCGTTTTAGCCGAACGTTAATTTTTTTGACTTTGTTCGTACGAATATAAACAGAAAACGGAACCGGCGAAAAGAACGTCCGTTATATTGAATCAAAATATCGGTTATTCTAATTACCGCCGTCGATCGACCGTTATTATCTTAATAATCGCCGACCGCCCGAGCGAAACACGCAATAAACGACGACGTGTTTTTCAACAACGGGCGACGAGATGAGATAAAAGCGAAATCGCGGAACACGCTCGAGAGAACCGTACCGCGAAAACGGTGTTTTTCAAACTGGAAACTACGGCGTCGTAAGTACGTAAGAGGGGGGGAAGGGCAAAATTGAAGGGGACGGAGAAGAAATCTGACGTTTAAATAAAACGCCTTTTGGGGAAAAATTAAAAATACTTATTTCGATCGCGTGCACGCTAGGACGCGACAAAATTGTCCGCAAGTCGAGAAATTATTTTATAATATTTAATTATTTTGTTTACGACTATAAATATATATATATATATATATATATATATATATAACGGACGTTAACACGTGCCGTTGGAAATTCTACGACGTTTCAGACTTTACGCGTATGTAAAGACAAGACTTTACACACGCTCACCGATATATGTCTGGCAAAAATGGCCGCCCGAAACGATGGTATTGGCGGTTGTCGATATTATTCGTGTATCGAATCCGCGACGTGATAAATTAAAAGCGAATCGATAATTTCGAAAAGTTATTTTCTCGATTATTCGTCGGACTTACTGGGACGTTATATGCGTGTAGGTGTTACGCACTACCTACCCATACTTTAATTTGCGCGCGGTAGAGGCGTACGAATATTACTAGCGTCCCGTTACCGTCCGTTTATTTCGTATCCGACCCCCCCGTTGACGTCGTCATCATAGTCGCTCGTAGCGCGGAGTACCCTCTACACACACCTTTTTATCGTAAACAAAACGATCTAGCGATTCGTCCGGCTCGTAAACGCAACGAACGTATTTTATACGCGGGGAAACGTTTTGTCGGCCGTGCGACGATGTTTCGCGGCACGGCGGTGGCGATTTTAAAACTCGCGCTTTTTTATATTACGACCAAAAAAACCCCCCTCCCCGCGATTCGTTAACCGATCCAAATACAAACAACAACACCGCACACGCTAATTTTATTTTACGATCGTTTTCGGGTACACGGGCGATTACGACGATCTCTCTCGGTCCGCGGGCGTTTTTGCAACGATTGCGTCCTAATTCCGCCGCGGCGCTCTAAATATATAATCGTTCCCCAGGCACGGTCTACTAATTAAGCGCGAATTGCGTATTTCTCGAATCGTTTAATTGCGCGCGCGCCTTAATCATTATAATGCACACCACACCTACCGAGTTACAAAGATAACGACACGTTGGCGATTATTAGTTTAATTAGGCGCGCGCGCGTTCGCGCCATTCTTTGCCAAAGTACGCGCGCGCACGTTTTTATAAAGATTACCGCGCGCCGTATGCGAGTAATACTGCGTGTAGGTTAGAGGGGTAACGCGTAATATGGACGACGACGACGGTTCGCGATAAACGTCGCGAAAATAATAATTGAATTCGTCCAAAGCGCGAATAACCGGCGCGCGTTTTAATTACGCTATCATCGGGCGCGTAAACAATTAGGCAGTACGCGATTGGCGATATTTCCGTACCTACGTCGACCAGAGCCCGTCGTCGACGGTGTGCGGAGAGTATTACAATGAATACTAAGAAACGAAACGCCCGATAGTAAATGTAAACTTTTGGTCGTATTTAATGTGGCTGACGTTCGCGTCTGGAACGGTCCATACACGAGCGAATGACATCTCGCCTTTTCCCTCACCGTTTCGATTGACACGCGCAAAACACCGACTCTCGTTCGTCGCCGAGTGAACAACGCTCCGCTGGATAAATTTCGAGGACCTAAACGCGGCGTCGTTGTCACTATCGCGTACTCGCGGCGGGGAGGGAGCTAATACGTTTATAATTTTACACGCTCGCCGCCTTGTCGGTACGAAACGTAAATTACGCGAGGAAAAAACACGAAAGCGTCCGCGTGCCCGCCAGCCAGCTTCGCGCGTATATAATACTAATCGCCCATAGTACGAACCGCCACCCCCTCCTACAACTGAAATTCCGCCGTAATTCGCGGGCTCGTTTGCGTTTAATCGTCCGCGTTTTTATTAATTACCCCGGTCGGTAATTGCGCGCCGACTGTATACGCGCCGTTTACGGAAAACACACGAAGAACGCGACCAAAATGAAGACAATTTTTTTCGCGCGCGCGCGTATTACGAAAAACCGAAAAAAAAAACAACCGCGACGAGACACGTAAACAACGAATGAAAACAACAACTCGCCTACCTACGCGACGAATACACACACACACACACACTACAGATACCATTGTTCTAGCGACGAAGAAAGAATAATAGGCGGGGCGTAGGCGACATTCCGAATATTTTGTTTTTGTCGGGGTGTGTATATACGTATAGAGCCACTCTACACGGCTGAGTAGGGATCGTCGTTCGAATTCTCCGTGTAACCAGACGCGTAACGAAAAACAAAAAAACGACGAGATCCTTTCCCCCCCCGGGGGGGGCGAATATCGTTTCAAACGGAATTTTCGTTCGTCAAAAACTATTGTTACCGTCCGATTTTCTCTGCACGGATTGCCCGTGTAAAAATATACGCGCGAGGTTCGGCGGGTGTAAACGGGGGGGGGGAAAAAAACGGTTGCCGGGCTAGACGGAAAAACGATTAAACGTTTGACGGTGTCGTTTAAAACGGGCGAACGGAGAAAATGTTCACAAGAAGCAATCGGTTTAAGAAGAATCGATACAAACCGTTCGCGTGCATGTATATCGTCGGGTGTGTGTCAGGCGGGAAAATTCCGCGCGGACGGGATACGACGACGAACCAGGGAGGACGAAGCGAAAGAAAAAGGCGAACTATTCGTGTCGTTATAATATCTCGGCCAATTTCCCGTCCCCGCCGTTCTTCTCTAATCGGCGAATTTAGCGTATACCGCAAAAACCGAGCGCGCAACTAACTCTACTATTAAAAATACGATAAAACGAACGCGTCGTAACGCGATTAATTAGTGTATATATCGTTAGTCGTTTGTGTGTGAATATATAAACGCGCGTGTACAGGGAAAAAAAACGGTGAAAATAATAAAACGCCGGACAGGTATAATGTCCGCGAGACTTATAACGGTCGTACTACCACCACCGTAGTGCACCGGACGTTAGAATTTATGTTAAATTGTACAAACGCGTACGCGGCTATTTTAAGGGAATCGTTAAAGTTTACGACGTAAACGCGCCGTTCATTATTTACGCGCCATCGAACAACACACAACGTTACACCGAAGACGTTTCGAAAAACCCGAAAACGAATTCGTGAGATTTCCGAACAGAAGAAACCACCACGCGCCGGACGTTTATAATACGAACGACCAGGCCCAGGCCGATTTATAAAATATTATTTCGTCGTCCGTACTACACGCCCGTGTTGGTTATTGCGCGCGTTCGTAAAAAATAATTCGTGTAATAGTAAATTACGTACTAAAACGACGATAAAATAATTTATCCAAACGAGTTTTTTTTTTTTTTTATTCGAAACCGATAATAAATCGTGAGATAATAATATTTCGCTTTTTCCGAACGTTCGTAGGGACCCGCGCGTGACGTGTTTCCTATAAACACGACACCGCGGGCGCGTCGCGTCTTGGGCGAGAGAAAACGGTCAATTTGTTGGCGATTAATTCCGAAAAAAAACGACGTTTTTTCTACTCTCGGCCGTGAATTATCGTTTTCCGTATCGAGAAGCTCGTTCGAAATATTTATAATAATACACACAGACCGAACACGTACGTAATAGGAGAGGTACGACGGTAAAATGTCGCGTTTATTTTTACGATCGTAGCGGCGGCGACATATCATCGAACCGCCATTATCGTAAAACAAAATAATCCGGATTAAGGCGCGCGCTCGTTTCCTACGGTTTATCGACGACGATCGGGCGACATATATTTTTAAACGGACGTTACACGTAATATATATATGTATTGTATTCGTATCGACGTATTTGAAATACGATTACATCAGGTACGGGGAAAACTCGTTTGGCACCCCGCGTAACGCGTCCGTTTTATAATTAAGACGATGGGGGGAATTTTAAAAACGCTGTACACGCGCGCCTTTTTATCGTATTGTCTCTTTTTATCCGCCTAAGCGTATGAATATCGATTTTTGCGTATTGTGGGGTGGGGGATGGATTCTTTTTTTTTTCGTTAACAACCCGCCGCACGACCAATTTACTGGAATATAAAAATCGTTATGTACGCGTGCGTATATTCGGACGATTCGTGAACGTAATCGAGGATATTTCGGGGCACAACAGGTTGACACTACGACGCAGCGTAAATAGTGTACGACGACGACGGTTCCGACACGTAAAAAATGGGCCTCGGTTAGCGCGCGTAGCAGAGCAACGTGATCGATCGAAACGTTCGTATTTTACGTAAATTCGACGATTTAGTCGCGCCCCGTAAGTCCCTTAATTTCGGCGCTTAACTCGACACCCGGAATTCCTTTTTGGAGGCATAAACGAAATTAAAAGTTAAACACGTTAAAAACCAAAACGTAATTTGTGGGGTTTCTTCTGTTTTCACCTTCCTCGTGTCACGCAGCAGCAACACACCCTACACGCAGCGCGTACACTTATTGTGAATAACTTTACGGATATTTCTAATAAAAAAAATATTAAAAATCGAACGGTCATCGCGAAGACAACAACGGCGTCTACGGGGTAATAATAAAGTATAAAGCGAACGATGGTAAGAAAAGCCGACGATGTACGGAGGAAATATAGTTCGCGAATAACGGATATTCTCGAACGAATCGACAACGTCGGATTTTTAATAATGTACCGCGCGCGCCCGCGAAAACAATAACCGGCGATTAATTAATTCTTCGGCGCGACGTATACATATATATACAAAAACACCGATCGGAAGCGATAATCTCTCAGTACACGGCGCGAAATTCGAAAAAAAACACTGTACGAGCAAATTATTTATACGGAGGGGGCCAATAATAACGACGCGTCAGATATAAAACGATATAATACGACGACGGGGCGTCCGTGTAATAATAACGATACGAGTGTAATTTTCTCTTATTACGCGCGTACGCGGTATATTATCGAACAACCTATCGCCCGTCGAATTAAAGAATTACGTTCAAACGATTGTTTACAGTTTTATCGCCGTACATTAACGCGTACCGTACGAGAGTCCATAAAACGGGTGATATATATATATGTATATCGCTTACCAAGTGATCCGCGATTTATTTACAATTCTCGTACTTAATAACGAAATTTTTTTTTGAAACGAAACTTCTTGGCGCGCGTCGAGGGTAAAATTTAATTATTACGAAACGAGCGTCATGACAGAACGTCAGGGACGTGTGCGCCCCATCCGCGTTGCATTTTATAAAGTAGGCCTACCGCTCTGGAATATTATTTTATAACCTCGTGTTAAGAAGTCACACGTTTCCTTAATATGGTTTCGATAACGTTTTATATTCAAATATGTTTACAGCGACTAGTTAATTAGAATTAACAAATCCTCGTACATGTTAAGTCACATTTATATGTTCATTTCTCACATGCGTGTACTCCGTACACACGCTCGTTTCTGTTAATTATAAACGAATAATGTGTCGTAGCGCGAATTCGTACGACGAACACTATAATAAATAATTAATCGTCGATTAGTAGCAGTAAACGAGTTATTATCTCGAGTCATACATATGAATATGTACGAGCGCGTGTAACCGCCCGCGAACGCGTATTTCATTACGCGCGTTATTGTATAATCCTTGGGCTTAACGTTCCGCAAATACTTCCAAAGATAAAGTCGCGGATAATATCGCCGCCGCGTAAATGTTAACGAGTAAACACCGCGCGCGTATTTAGAGTAGCGTATTCGGATCGGCGATTCTATAAACCGGCGGAATTCGTAAAAAAAACCGTCGACTGCCGCCGAATGGCGTTTATATATTTCGAAATTGACTTTACACGTCGTCGTCGAATGAAACGAAATTATAAAAAAAATAAAAACTGAGCGTTGAAACAACGTCGATACGCGCGAGACGTGTTATTTAACCGGAAAAGATCGTAAGCGATCATCGAAAGCCGACTGGGTGGGGAGGGATCCACTACCCTTTCATAAATATATTTTTCGACCCGAACACGTTCAATTTTATCCGTAATTTCGTTAACGCCCACGTTCCGTTTTTTAAAACACCGAGTTATGGCAACCACCCGCCGGACGTTATCGACGCGTAGAGATTTTAAACGATCGTTAACGTTATTGTATACGACGAAGAAACCCGTACGAAATATTGACGTCGCTGATAAATCGAGGGGCGAAACGACAACACGCGTGTATTACACACCCCGATCGGTTGAATTCGTCGTCGTAGTAACAACGGGCGGTAAAAAAAATGAACGTCAGATTTCTGCGCGCGCGCGCGTAAATGAATATAAATAAGTAGTGGGCAGGCAGCAGCGATGATTTCGTTTTACTTTTCGTAAATTTAGGTAATTGAAACAACCGCCGCGAATATATTTCGTCCGTTAATACGAACGCAACAATTCGGGTCACGTAATTTCGCGTAGATACACGGGGGGGGTGTGGGTGGTAATTTGTTGCGCCCGTAATTAAGGACGCTTCGGAAAATACGTCCGGCGATAATTAAATTCCACAAACGGCTAGTGTTTAGAAACCCCTTTTTAAAACGGCGGTTGTTCTCTCCCTTCGTTCGCGTTTGTGAGTTATTCGGGCGCAATTATAAATAGGCGTCGTATAACTTATTTTTACGGATTATCTTTATATTAATTAACTCGAACGACAACGGGGAGGGGAAGCCACGGAGATAACTATAATTGTACACGCGTATAAACGTTTTCGACTTTATTTCCTCGATCCGTTATGAAACACGTTCACAATTCGCCGTTATAAACGAAAAAAACCGATTTCGAATAAAGTTCTAAATATTGAAATATAAGATCTATACGGGGTAAGGGGTACTCTGTAAAACGTCGTAGTAGTGGATTTACACGTCGATCGTTTCAATTACCAAATGGTCGATTAATCACAAATATCTTTTCGAATAACGATATACACTCGGCGATACCGTACGTACGTAACACAATTGTATAATGTTAATAACGTCGAGGTATTTGGAAACAATAACGTGTTTACAGGGCCCTAACCGAATTTTATTGATACTTAGGCGAAACCGGGCTAAATCGTCAAGTCGAGAAATGTTTAAAATCGTAACGAAAATTACGTTACGCGTTAACGTTTCGAATTGTCGACGTTAAAATTATTCGACGATTGGAATTTATAAACGTAACGGTAATGCTTCTTAATTGGTACATAATACTACAACACAAGCCGTTAAATAAACATACACCGTCCGCTATTATTCGTACGTTGTTCACACGGTGGTTATTTTTATCCGATAATTTAGGTATGGCGCGCAAAATTTAGGCCCATAAATGTGTATTACTCGTCCGGGGAGGGGAGGGGTACGGTTGTGCGATTGGGGGGTGGGTACCCAATGGCCGCGCGTATTTCGAAACTCGCCCTTATTTACCCAGTGACGCAGAGAAGTGGAAACGCGCGTCACACACGCCGAACTAAAAAATTCGTTTAATATTTACGAATATAGAGATTATACGGAATACAAAATGGGGGAGGGGGACTACAACGACGGACCATAAAACTATCGACGATTACGGTAAAAATGCGATGAATGAATAGCGTTTCGTCGTTTGTAATAACACCATAGGCAAGCGTAAACGTCGCTGGATAATTGGCGGGTATCTTCATCTCGATTAAGCGCCTTCGCGTGTAAAGTTAATATCGCTTTATTACGATAATTGTTTACGTACGCGTAACGATTATATATTATCATAGCGCGGACACGTGTAACGTGCGCGCGCCGTTATTTTATTTTTAGACTAAATTAAACGCAACACGGTAAATGGAAAACTAGAACGAAAATATTATAATAGTCACCGCGAATATGGCGTCGTCGCGTTAAAAAATAATATTATCCGGACGAATAAAACCGTCGATAACGAAATCGGACATATATATATATATATATATTATAATCCCCGTTCGATGGCCAGAAATTAAAACGAATACGAAAAACGATAAGGCGACACGCGCGAGGTCCACCGTACGAAACGTGGTTGTGAAATATTTGCGCGGCTACGATTACACACGGGCCTCGGGGTACTTGGCGATTATTTCGTGTTACCAAAAACAAAAAGCTAATCACGAAAATTGACCTCCCATTATATTATCGAGTTTAAGCGATAACCGCGTTTGTTGGCGATTCGGTAAATAATTCCGTACGACGGGCGGCGGCGGGCCAATACACCGCGCTACAACATTTTGTATAGGAGGTATACCGAAATTAGAAACGAAAAACCGAAACCGAGGTGGGGTACGTACCTAACATACCTACCACGTTATAGGCGTATAAACGATTTAAATTACTCGAATACGCTAAATGTACGGCGAAACGTACCGCGTAAAACCGTTTTATCTCTTTACGGAATCCGGAACTAAATAATCGAGCCAACGTGTCTTGGAAAAAAAACGACGCTTCGAATATCGCCGCACCCCTCCCCTTCGGCCGCCCATTGTTATAAATAACAACAACGTACGGATATATATTACGCGTTTCGTCTTTGTCTCGGTTTTCGCGAAAGAAATATACGCACGGCCGACAACGAATTATTATTTTAACGAATACGAGGCGCGTGATTATTTACGAATCGTACACGGCGTTCATTATTATGCGCGTACGCGAAATGAACCCACCGGACGCGGTGCGTGCGCGTTTACTACGTACCCCGAAATGTGTAAATTATACGCGTAAAAATTGTTAAAAAAAAAAAACCTATAAAAACGGACGGAAAACCGAAGGTATCGGCGAAATCGTACCGAGCGTGTACGTCTATTTGTCTACGTGTCAACGTCGAATAAAAGAAACACGGTTAAACGCGTAAATTATTGCCGCGGACTACGGCCATAAAAATAATACGTACGGCCGTATTTTCAAATATATACACATGTACGGTTTTCGTCAGAAAACCCAATAAAAATGTTTACAACTACGGACACGCCGAGAGAATCGTTTCGACATGTATACGCATGCGCGCGTTTAAGTATACGTAAAATGTATTTATATATGCTTATCACGTTGAGAATATTCGCGAGGTGACGTATTACCGCGAGACATTTACAATTTTTTTGTTTTGTTTTTTCGCCTATCGTTTACACCTTGGGACGAAAACCGTGTACATATACAACGTACCGGAAGGATACACCACTTCGGATTCAAAGCGCTAATAATTTTAGGTCGAATGGTCGAACGCGTGCGATGTATTGTTGGTGGTCATCGAGTGTATTTTTCTCTACGACGAAAATATCGCGCGACCGTCCCCCCGGTTTAAAATAAAACCATTTCCGTCGTAAAATTGAAAAAAAAATTCTATTCGATAAAACCACGGCGTCAGCGCGTTCGGAAGTTATTTCGTTTCGTCGATAGAAAGTGTCGAAGAAAAAACCGTTCGGAAACGGAATTTACGCGTACTCGCGGCAATTCTATTTTATAAATATCGGGACACTATTGTACAATAACAAATACGTTTACACGTACGTAATATTTACTAACTTAATCGAGAACGTGTACACGCCACAATCGTAAATACGTCGCGAGTTCTGTCGTCTGTGACGGGACGACCCCAAAAAAAAAAAAACACTGGAAACGTTTATTGCGCGACGGCAATAATAATATTGTAATCGTGTGGCGCGCGATTATAATAATAAAACGACGACGACGAATAATCGTATATGGCCGTCGTAATCGACAAAAAATTCGACTCTATTTATATAAAACGAAACGTAAGCGCGGTAACGACGCGTTCGTCGATTTGTCGTCACGCGAAATAAGACGACCGTGGAGTATATATATATCGTCGAATCCGCGGTATCGAACGCTAAAAAAAAATTTCGATTACGCACGATCGATATAAATAAAACGTGTCGCCGGGCGGCGTTTCCGAACGGTTTTTGCCGGAATAGCCGCCCGAGTTTTACGTTCGAAACGAAAAAACTATCGAACACCGGACGACACAACAACAAAAATGCGCTCGATGAACGGCCGAGAGTTACACTCCGCCGTCGCGTACACACACGTAGAGTGATGGATCGGCGCGCGAGTGTAGGTAGTACAGGTGTTGTTTGGGTGTCTAAAAACACGACGGGACCGTTTCCGTTAATAATTTTCCAGCTGTCGCGTTTTTTTTTTAATTACCCAATAAGCGGAAAGGACAAACGCGCATGGGGACAAGGCGGTACGACGAGAAAAGTCTGCGGTATTTTACCTCCCTTGGCGACAAGCCCGAGACCAATACGACGACACGTTGCGCGACCGTCGTATACGAAAGGCTACAACAACAACGGAAATGCCGCGCGGTACCTTTACACAATTACGGCGAAAACGCTACGGACACGGAAATGTCGAAAATCTCTCGTACAAAATAACTCTACAACGTCGTAAAGTACGAACGTTTTTTTAACCGATAACGACGACGGTAGTTTTTCCGGTACGTGGTACGTACGTGCTAAATGTGAAAAGAATGAACACACAAGGACGGGTCCCCCCGCCGCCGCCACGTGTGATGATGGCCCAGTCTGCGACTTTATTGGAGCCACGACCGACGACGAGCTTTCGCGGTACGTTACCGAGCCGATGAAATGGCTATAGGCGTATCACGTCCCGGGTGTCTAAATGTATAGGTACCGCCAGAACGAAATAATAGACGCGAGTACCACCCTGCCCGAATAAGTAGTGATATATTCATGGCTCGATCAGTATGCTAGTGTACGCCCCTCCTCAACAAATCGCATCTGGGTGGTTATTGAGTAAATTGACCATATACGTGGACAACACACAGGCCGAATATGGCCCCTCAAAACCGACGTCGTCGCTTGGTGGGCTCGAAAATTCGGTGTACGACCGAAATCGTTAAACTTATTGCCATCCCTACGATGTCTTGTGATGGTTTAAGTACAATTGAAAGGGATAGGGACGACACAGGAAGTGTATTCGACGTTACAACGGACTGTATACGTCGGGGATAACGTGAAAAGGGCCGTAAAAGTCTCGAACGAGCCGCGCTGACCCAAACTACACTAAAACACGTGTGGGGTGTGTCACAACAACGGCTCGGCACACACACGCTCGGCCTATCGTATTAGTCTCTATTTAGTCCGAACG
>JAIPRN010001065.1:0-55296 GCA_025469175.1 Geopemphigus sp. TES_GeoC_2020
TTTACAATTAATCCGGTATAAATACGTCGCGATCGTATATCGGCGAGGAAAAAACCGCATATTGTGTTCGTCGGACAAACCTTCTTAGCCAGTTTATTTGGTAGTGCCAACTTAACGCGGATCGATCGAACAAAACGAACGTTACAAGCGCGTTCGGATAACCGAACATAAATTCCAACACGGGTGTAACGAACCTTATTATGCCTCGGACGAATAGCGAATTTCCGACGGTTTATCGAAAAACGTCGATGTTCCCTATCCTAAACATTCGTTGGTATTTTCGCCGAATGCCCGAACGTTTTAAGAAACGAGTTCAATATCGGTTCGGTGGGTGGGGGGGGGCCTCAAAAACCACGAGCGTAAACGATTTGCCCGAACGGTTTCGGCTAAAGTTGCGCCCACCCATATACGTTTAACTCGTTTAAAGTTGCGAAGACCGCGGGAACCCCATAAATTCTCCGACGATTCTAACGATCGCGTTCGTTTCAACGGATTACGGGTTATTATAATTGTTATAACCGAACCATATTACGAGCGTATAATGTCGTGAAAGCGTACACATTCGCGTCAATTCGTATGGAAATTGAAAATCCCTGGACGGACGTACACACCCTAGTAGTAGTTACGTTGCCGCGTGGTCTACAGGACGACGGCAATTTTCGGACGAAATCGTCGTAATTAGCCGAAAACGCGCGTGTTTTATCGGTATCGTTCTGGTCGCGTTGTATTCGGAACGGAGAAGGCGCGGGACAAGAGATTACGCGTGGGAATGAACCGCGCTTAATCGAGTGGAACACGTGATGAAAAACGATTCGGATTGGCGAGAATTTCGCGAACGAGTTTACGCGGTTTGTTTTAATATACCCGTATTTTCGCGACCGCGATGATTTTCGAGGCGCCGACGACGTTTAATTCGAGCGAACGTTACTGTCGAACGTTTAACAGCCAACGCGTCGGTCGCTCGTAACGGATTACTCGTCCTATACACGTGATACCCTTACACGCCCGTAATCGTTATCGAATAATACGTTTTCTACTTAGGGCGGCAGAAGCGCGTCATAATTGAACGCGTGTTTACTAAAAATCGTCGGCGTTATCGCTTAATCAAACACCCGACGTCGATTGTAGTAGCGCGTTTTCTCTCTCACTCTCCTCCTAATGTAACGAGCGTGTACGGCATTTATAAACCGGAGCCGCAAAACCGTTCGGTTTTCGACCACTTTTGTATTCGTCTCGTGATTTCAAACGCCGTTATTTTTACTCGCGTTTTGTATACCGTTTCCGATCGTTTTCTTTATTTACGTCGTGCCGTTTCCGTTATTTGGGATTACGGCGGCTAATGTTCATAAATACGCCCGCGGATCGACGGAAATCGGCCGAGTAGTTTCTATTATCGTCGCGGCCGTATTAATTCCGAAATCGAAAACATTCTACCGTGTGCCGTTTACGTCGGACTGATTGGTCGTACATAACCTGTGCCAAATACGCCGACGTCGCGTTCGCGTTTCGATCGCCAGGTTTTCGATCGTCGGCGATACATTTATTTTGACGAAAGTTTCGATTTTTCCTAACGCCCCGCGCCTTCGGTTTAACCGTTCGAATACCGCCCCGTTCCTGACGGGTCGCTTTCGTTTTAAATCGCTTTTGAAAACGCCACGCCATAAAACACGGTCGCGGTATGTCCTACGAATTCTCGGGTTCCGGACTTTTCGGAAGTTTTACGGCGTTACGTATTTG
Source organism: Geopemphigus sp. TES_GeoC_2020 (assembly GCA_025469175.1). Classification (NCBI taxonomy): domain Eukaryota; kingdom Metazoa; phylum Arthropoda; class Insecta; order Hemiptera; family Aphididae; genus Geopemphigus; species Geopemphigus sp. TES_GeoC_2020. The sequence continues at coordinate 1,738 of JAIPRN010001065.1, forward strand.
ACGGGTAATATAGTCACACGCCCTCGCGTTCGTCGTATTTCGTTATTAGTTCGTACGCGTTACGGCGGCGTGGGTGAGCGGAAGGGGCGACTGTCGCCGGTGCAACGGACCAAGACGACGACGGTACGTTTATTATACGCGTCTAGTGCGCGCGAGTACGAGGTAATTTCGTGCGAGACGGAGCCCCCGCCTATATAAGAACGGGAGTACCGTGCGCGACACGTCTCAGTGTGTCCCGTCAAGTGCCCGTGAAACGACTCGCCACCACCGATATAGAGAGGACGAGATTTGGTCGTCCGTCGTCGGCTCTTTGAAAATCGTTAACTTTTCGTCGCCGTCGTTCCCGAGATCGCCACCGCGAACTACGTCCGAAAATGGTAAGCGGGTTTTGTAGACGTTTTTTTTTTTTTTTTTGTTTTCCGACGAAATTTCGTCGTCTTCGTTACAAATCGTTTTTTTCCGAAAAGACTTTTGAATCGTAACGTCGTCGCCGCCGTTCCGGAACGTTCGACGACACATTAGTCACGATTTTCTTCGTCGTTTTTTAACCACGCGCTTTCCCGTTTGGGAATATTGTCATTTCCGAGCCGTCGATTACGTCGAAACCGTCGCTAATCGATTCGTCTGTTCGTCCGCAATGGACGTATACATAATACGTTCGTCCGCGGTTTTCGTTTCCTTTTTCGATTCGTCGTTGTATTCGTGGAAATCCGTGGAGAATAAAAAAAAAAAAACGTATACAACGTCGTGTCATTATTATACGTACATATATATACGCGTCTTTCGTGAATATTTTCTCGTGGGCTCGTCGTACATAGGAAAAAAAAATCGTCGATTTCACACGAACCCCCCGTAACATACACAAACACGCGCGTACACACTACATAATGGTGTCGGCCGGTCCGTTAAATGGAGACGGCAGCTCGTGTGTAACAAATCGCTAATAATTGTGGCGGACACCGTGAGCGCGTACCATCCACCCGTTCTTATACGCGGGCCCATTGCGGTATTATGGTCGGTGGGAAAACGTTCGCGATTCGAAAATGTATTAGCGAAGAATTCGTTTAAATATTATTCGTAACGGTTTTTACGTACGGGAGTGAACGGAATAAAGTAGTTCAGCGTGCAAATCGACGTATATTAAACTCGAGCGCGCGCTCGTTAATCACCGACGGAAATCAAAAAATCCTATCGTTCGACCCTATTCTTTTAACGCTCGTTCGATCTTCTTATTGTAATTGAAACGAACTGTAAACTCGGCGAAAATAATATTTCACGACGCCGCCGTTCCCGTTCCGTTCGTTTTACGCGCTACGCCACGTCCGCTCGTATTATATCGAAATATTCTATTATTTTATTACCGTATTGTACGCAAATTTCCGACGCGTTTCCCGTCGAGAAATTCCGAAAACGTACTAAAAGTCCCTCCCGAAAATGTCGACGACGTCTCTTTTTTTTCGTACCGTGTATTTTTTTTTTTTTAAGAGGAAAAACGACCACCGCGCACATACTTCGTCCGTCGCCACGGATAAAGTACGATAAAAAGTTTAAAGAAAAACCAACTACGCCGAACGTATTTTTTAAAAAAAAATTTACGGATTTTTAAATAGAATTTTAAACATACAATCGCTATAGTTTCGACAATATTTTTAACATATACGCGCGCACAGAAAACAAGTAGCGACTATTATTTACTCTATGCACGCGATTTGTTTGTTTTAAACGTTATTGAACCCAATATTGACCGAATGGTTTTACAATATAATACATTTTTATCTTTATAGTATACACAATTGTTCGATTTTAAAGTACAATTACATAAAAACGTCGATTTTACATTTTGCGCGGGTAATTATTAAACGCGATCGACGCGATTATTCGGAATATTTAGTTTTCGCGTGATTCTTATCGCACAGATTGAAGTATTTAAATTTGTACGGTCGTTTTGTTGTAATACGCGAAATGAATTTAAACAAACATTTTACGGGAACGATTATTTCGAAATTGTAAATAGATAAAAAAAAATTTGAAATAGAATATTAACCGTTAACTTCGAATAATATTCAAAATTATTCAAGAACGGACAGTTTCGTTTCCAACGAATAAAACGTGATTTCGACCTAAACTTAATGAACAAAGTACGTTCATCAGATGACACGCGGTTACACGAAAATGTTAGAACATTACCGACGAGCGTGTTAAATGGAATTATATAGATTGTTCGATAGAGCTATAAACAATTACAACGTAGTCGGTAAAATATTTGTAAACATAATCGCGCGTTTAATAAGGAGATTATAGACTTTCCAAATATTGCACAGATTCAATCGTAAAATGGAAAAAAATGTTCAAGTTATTTTTACGTAATCAAAATTGTTTTTTTTTTTAATATCGTAAAACCTATACGCGTATGTATGTACCGTTCTTTTATTTAATTAGATTATCTATGGAAGTATCGTATAAGTATTTTTGAGTGGATAGCATTTTATCTCCGAGTTTAACTAAATGTATAATCTTATTTATACGTAAAACAAATATTCGCGATATTGATACAAATTAAAAAGCGATATTTTATTCGAAACTTCGCTTTGAGTATGTATACACGTATTTCTTTTTGTAAATGTATCGGATAGTAAACACTTAATGATATTTTAAAGGGTAATAAAAAAAAAAACAAACTCGGTGTGTATTAACGAAAATAATATCGAATTAAAGGGAAACTCGTAACAATTTAGTCGTCAAAAGTGACTACTAAATAAACGCGTAAAATAGGTACGAAAGTGTTTTATTATTGTCGGCCTATATAGGCGCGTAACGTCATAACGGAATTATTTTCGTAAAAATTCGCTTACGGTTTAGATTTCGTTTCGTCAAAAGAAGAACACTCGCGTGAAATAGTGGCGACGTCACTCGCGTTAGATAAATTCTATTTATTTATACGGAGTATACGAAACCAAAAATTTGATTGTACGTACATACATTACCAGGGTTACCTGTACGTAAATCGATTACGTTAAGAGTATTTGTTATCAACTATTATACAATAAAATGAACGTTTTTTCAATACTTCCAACGTCTATTGACCCTAAATACTTAAGGTATGACGAATGACTATATTATGACGGTATTTCGCAACTATTTGTTGGTCTATGTTATCGATAAAATCCGGTGTATATATATTTATGAAAATAGATTTTATTTTTATACCAGTCGATCGTAATATTTGAACGTACTTTGAATCGTTTTGAAACGGTCGTTTATTTATTTACGTAAACAGCGAATCGATTTATAACAATTATTTCAACGAACAATGTCTACGACCTTTCTCGAATTAATTATATTTAACGATTACGGCTCAAATAGGTACGTCTAACTCGTAATCTCGTGTTTAGTTACCCGCGGTTTTCACCCGTGCGTAATTGAAAATCCGTTATTTCCGAATATTTTCACGCTTCTAAGATAATAATAATAATATTTAAGGAGACAGTTTCGTGGTTCGAAGTACTGCCTTCAGGCATTCCGGGCCAGTGAGTGTATTGCCGATTTAAAAAAAAAAAAGAAAAAAGGAGACAGCTTTGTACGGCAGAATAGGAAGCGCATTATAAATAACGGACGGGCTAAATTATAGGGACGACGAGAAAAAGCGAAATATCGCCTAGTCATCCACAATAGGTAAACCACGTAAAAGCGTAACGAGTGGGAAATTTTTTTTTCATCGACGGTCTATAGAAACGTAATATCGGGTTTTCGCGGCAATTGTACTACGCGTCTACGCGCGATAATCGTATATGCGTGTATATAGTGGCGTATGCCCGCAAATTCGAAATTTTCGCGTCGTAATTTATTACGTTTTTTGGGCGGTCGTGAAAATGTGTCTTGCGGAGAAAACTACCGAAAAATCTGAATTGCCGGCCAGACGCATAAGCGCGTTACGAAGGCGAGTTTTTCTTCTGGAAATTTCTGGGGGTCCCAGAAGACGCTTGTTGTTTTATTCCGCGTGGATTTCTCTCTGTTATTCGCGAAAAGATTTTCTCGAACTCGTTCGACACGGTCAAATAGCCCGTCGGTTTTCCGACGATTCTGTAATTGTAGATCTCTCTCCCGTGCCGTGTTCTGTTTTCTTATAAATCGGTCGTCACGAAATATCACGATTTTGCGTCCGACCAATTTGAAAATGCGGCCCCGTTTCCGTAAATAAAATCGTACGTTAAGTGTACGCGAAAGTAATTACAATTAGTTTTGGGTATATTCGTCGTTAAAAAATGAATCGTCGCGAAAAAAAAACACGAGATTTTCAATATTTTTGTAGACGGCGAAATAAGAAATACCCCCAACCACACTCGGCGGTTCACCAACGACCTTAAAATTGATTCAGTATTTTCCGAGTTTCGCGATTATTAAACGCGTGTTTCTTTCCACACACACACACACACACACATACTATCTTAAGTATAGGAGGCACGTCCAATTATCCGGCAAACCCATCAGCGTCGTCCGGTGTGTGCACGCGCGGGAGTCTATTTGACGAAAACCCATAATAATAATTGTTTCCATTATAGCGTAATATCTGTTTTTTTTTATTATTCGTTTTTTATCGTATCCGACAGCTAGAAAACCTACGTAATTTCGCCACCGCTCCCGTCCGGTTGACGGCGATATTATATTCCTATTAAATATAATATATATATATATTCCGTAGAGTACTTCATATAATTGTCGTAGGTATTGTTGTCGGCTAAGACGGTATATATATATATATAGAATGGCGGCCGTTTCCTGTGTATATACGACGATATATAGTTAAATGAAACATTGTTTTCGGATTTTGGCGTTTCTCTTTGCATATTGGAACTTGAAAATACGGTACGTCCGAGGGTTGGCTAGTGTTAATATTCGTTTATCAATACGTTAATATTAAACGGCGCGAACGTTAAACGCGGAACGTCAGCCCCCGAAATGAATAACGATTCAAATAAACGATTCGATCGGAACGTGTGTGCACGTTATACGATAATTAAGTATTTCCGTAGCGAATTTTCGTGTCGAAGACTTTTTTCGTAAACCGCGAATATACGGGTCGTTCAAACACGACCGATATTCTCCGATTGACGATATACTCGCTGTTCTCTGACCGTAACATACTTCGCCGAAAGGAATAATCCCGATTGTGCGCGCGTGGAACATTTTCGTCTCGGAACTAACGCGACACCGTCGTTGGTCGCGAAATTAACGAGACGCGTTTACTGTTTACAGCGCGAGTGCATATCCGTACATATCGGCCAGGCCGGCGTCCAGATTGGTAACGCGTGTTGGGAACTGTACTGTCTGGAACATGGCATTCAGCCCGATGGACAGATGCCGTCGGACAAGACGATCGGCGGTGGCGACGACAGTTTCAATACGTTTTTCAGCGAGACGGGCGCCGGTAAACACGTGCCGAGGGCCGTGTTCGTCGACTTGGAGCCAACCGTCGTCGGTAAGCGCGCGCGCGCGTATAATACTCGTGTTGTCCTCGACGTTTATTATCATTCCCCGGTCGTTCGGACCATTGTTGTGTACTATCGCGCTATCTGATTTAGGCGTCCGATCGTTCGGCCCGATCTTAAGCCGTCCGACGGGTTTTCCGCCAGTACTAATGCCGTCCTATACGGTCGACAAAACGTCCCTGTAGTTTTGTCATCTTACTCGGGGTCTATTATACGCGTTTCGCTTACGGCTTTCTCCATAAACCGTGTACGTCAAACTTAACGTTCGTTTCACCGATATCTCGGATCTGTTCTCGGATTGTTCGTTTTTTTTTAATAAACGTTTCCTCGACGAATTAATAAACGAGTTGACGCGGAAAACGAAACACGAAATCGGTTTAATTCGCTCGCGGATGTCGTTATACGGATTTTGCTGTCGAGATCAACGGACGGGACGTGTATCGCGTTATCGAACTGGCGTACGAAAATTCTGTTTCGTAAACGGAAAAAAGCAACCGGACTCTTTCAAAAGGTAAAATCGTTATCCGAGAGATTAGTTTTTCTAAACGTATCCTTAAACGAAATACAATACCAGACGTCCGTGTTTAAGACCGTCCTAACCGTGAACAATTCCAACGTGTCGCGATTTTCATTCCCGTATTACTCGTCGGTAACCGCGCCCGCTTAAACCCAAATCAATCGAATCACCGAATCGCCCGGTAACGCCGTTTATTTGTACAAACCGCAGACGAAGTGCGCACCGGCACGTACAAACAACTGTTCCACCCCGAACAGTTGATCACCGGCAAAGAGGACGCGGCGAACAACTACGCCCGGGGCCACTACACGATCGGCAAGGAGATCGTGGACATCGTGTTGGACCGGATCCGGAAGCTGTCGGACCAGTGCACCGGGTTACAAGGTTTCCTGGTGTTCCATTCGTTCGGCGGCGGCACCGGGTCCGGTTTCACGTCGTTGCTCATGGAACGGCTGAGCGTGGACTACGGGAAAAAGAGCAAACTGGAGTTCTCCATTTACCCGGCGCCGCAGGTGTCCACGGCCGTGGTGGAACCGTACAACTCCATACTGACCACGCACACGACGCTCGAACACTCGGACTGCTCGTTCATGGTGGACAACGAGGCCATCTACGACATATGCCGCCGGAACCTGGACATCGAACGGCCCACGTACACCAACCTGAACCGGTTGATCGGCCAAATCGTGTCGTCCATCACGGCGTCGCTGAGATTCGACGGCGCGCTGAACGTCGACCTCACCGAATTTCAAGTAAACACCAACGACCGATCGTTCTCGAGTCCCCTACGATTCAATTGGTCACGGGTGTTTACGAGACGTTAGCTTTACAGTATACGAATTTCGGTAAAACCACCGGCCTAATTATAATCGCGTGACGTTCTACCATACAACGATTAAGGTCCGTTGTTTTTTTCGAACTTTTCGCGTTAGTCGGTACTTTTGTTTCAATTATTTTAAACGCCAGTTGACGGATTTTTCGAGCATTAAGAAACCCGTAATATCGTTGTTACGCCCTCTCTATTGCCTCGACCGTATTCAATCTATAATCGTTTCCAATATAAGCTCGATAGAACGAACACGGCTCGAATCGTTTTATACCAGCCACGCTTAATTCTGCGTGTCCGTGCCCTCTTCGAGCCCTTCGGACCCCATAAATACGTAAATCATTCGGCGCGAAACAATCGCCCATCGGTTCCGCGTTGTTTCACGCCGAAGTCCGATTATAAATCGTAATTATTTTTTTTTTGGCAGACGAACTTGGTGCCGTATCCGAGAATCCATTTCCCGTTGGCCACGTACGCGCCGGTGATATCGGTGGAGAAGGCGTACCACGAGCAGATGACCGTGGCGGAGATCACGAACGCGTGTTTCGAACCGGCTAACCAGATGGTGAAGTGCGACCCGCGGCACGGCAAGTACATGGCGTGCTGTATGCTGTACAGGGGCGACGTGGTGCCGAAGGACGTGAACGCGGCGATCGCGACCATCAAAACGAAGCGGACCATACAGTTCGTGGACTGGTGCCCGACCGGGTTCAAGGTGGGCATCAACTATCAGCCGCCCACCGTGGTGCCGGGCGGCGATTTGGCCAAGGTGCAGCGGGCCGTGTGCATGTTGTCCAACACGACGGCCATCGCGGAGGCTTGGGCCCGGCTCGATCACAAGTTCGACTTGATGTACGCGAAACGGGCGTTCGTCCATTGGTACGTGGGCGAGGGCATGGAGGAGGGCGAGTTCAGCGAGGCGCGCGAGGATCTGGCCGCGCTGGAGAAGGACTACGAGGAGGTGGCCACCGACTCGGCGGACGGGGACGGCGACGACGGCGACGAGTACTAAATCGGAACGATTATTATTTTCCCCCTCCCCAACCACCATCAGCACCGGTTTCACGAAATACGATAATCGAATAATCCGTTTTTATTTCTATTATATACGGTTAAGTAAACGCTAACAGTTAGTGTAATACGTTTTAACTAATTACGTTCGCGGGTTTCTTCTATAATTTCATATAACGTTTACTAACACGAGAGCGGGCCCCGAAGTGTGTTTCGCTTTTTTTTTTCTGAAATAGTCGGCGATACCCGAAAAATTAGTTCCGATTATATGGCGTACGTAGATCGTACGCGACGGACGTAGCGACGACACCCGCGCGCCCGGTGTAGTTGCTCTTGTTCGAAACGTACGCGCTAAGGAAATGCGTCGTGGACGCACGGACGTATAGGTACGCTCGGATAGTACGTTCAAAAAGGGATCATTTTTAAGTATCGTCGATTATACTATTTTTACGGTCGAAATTCCCGTTACACGGGGTCCGCTCTAATATCGCGCTGCCCATGGTGATAAGCGGTCAATGGAAAATCGTAAGTTTTTCGCGGCGACGACTCTAATTTCGACATTTTCCCCCCTCCGACCATCGTCTCGAACGTACATACGGTATTCTTACGGAAACAAAAACACGAAAATTATTCGATAAGCGGAATCGTATTGTAACAAACACGGCGGCGATATTCGGTAACGATATTCGTTTTTCGTCCCGACTTTTGGGTACCGCCGAAAACGGCCGCGGAATATCGACAAATTAAAAACCGACCGTGACGATCGGTTTCGCCACTCTATGGCGGCGAGTACGGGAAAATAATCGTACGATTCGCTCGCGTCCTTGGGACCGGTCGGTCAATTGTTAAGACCGAGTCGGTTTCGTAGCGAAACGGGGACAGTTTCGAGACGATCGAATTAGGAAAGAAATCGCCAAAAACGAATCGAAATCGGGCCAACCCGTGTAACGCGAACAAATAAAAAACGCGAAGTGACGTCGAAACACGACCGCCGTCGTTCAATTATAAACGATCTCTCTTTGATTCACGCGTTCCCGTTGCATTTTCCCGAATAGTTTTACGATCGTACGACAATAACGTCGTCGTAGTCCGATCGTTCGTCGTTACTGTTTACAACCTTATTCGCGTATTGGCAGCGCGATGTCACCTATAGCCGTAATTCGCTCGTATACGCGTGAACGTAACGATTACGCGCGATATTTATTTTATTTAATACCTATTGTAATCCGGAAAAACAAAAAACCCGTATATAATACACGTTACGTACTTATCGCGAGTTTTTTAATTATGAATGCACTATAGTAATATATATATATATATCATAATAGACGTAGATTAAGTTTATATCGGTCGGCAGGTGTCGTTGGCACGGCTAAAATGCGCACGAACGCGTCGAATACGCGATTTTTCTTTTATTCGTTTCGTTCGAGCACTGTAAACTGTTATAGTACACACACACACTCACATTACGTATGTACGTATCCAATTAATTTTAATTATACATCGTTCGTTTCGTATACGTTATATGTGTATATTGTTTTACCGTCAATTATCGTTATTTAAAAAAGAAAACCGTACTAAGACGCCCAAACGAATGATACCTTACCAAAGGATATTTACGTTTCGGGGCCGAGCTGTTTTTCAAATGACGACATTCGATCGTACCCCGCGAACGAAATTCCGAAATCATACGCGGGCCCTAAACCGATTTAATCGAAACGTTTTATTTAAAACGTATAACGTTTTTGTTTTTTTTTTTTTGGCCAAAAAAAACAAATCGGAACCGGACGATTTTTTATTTATTTATTTTTTCGGTGGAAAACGGCGGCGGAGGAAAACGGCTTTAGCCACCAAAGATCGACCGAGTTGGCGATCATTAGGCTCGCGGGCTCGGGGGAAAACGCCGGTAGCTAACGGGAACGCGTTCGGACGTTTCTGAGCCCATTGGCTTTTTACACGGGAAATACTACGTGGTAGTCGTACTAAGAATATTTTATATTGTCCGTCGTTTTCAAATTGTACATCGCTTTTCCGTATACTATTCTATAATCCGCGATCTATTCCGTCGTCTGTCGCCATTTGATCACGTCGTTACCCCGCCCCGGTCCCGCCGTTTGTTCGATCGAACCGTATCGCAATTTATTCAACCGGCGTTTGTCGGCAATTCCGAGGACATTCTGGTATCAAGTTCGCGGTTATTGCCGTAGTACCTTTATACACAGTGTTAAAATAGACGCGTCGAAAGGCTAGCGTCTATTACGCACAATCGCGGGGTCCCCTCCCCCCCCACGAATAACATTCGTTTCCTATTTAATACCGGCGTCGAAGTATTTTCGTTACGCTTGGGGTATATCCGAAATTCGCGTTCGTAAATTCTCGTTGACGTATAAACGTACGTTTACGTCGGAAAACGACGATGTATAAACGACGGAAATGTTTTAACAATTCTGACATCGTTTTCGTTATTACTGCTAGGGTATTGAAACCGAATTAGAGTACGTGTACAAATCGTTTGTAACGAACTTCAGGGGCCCGTCAAGTTCTGTACGTCATAAGCGCTATTCACTTTAACCGTTCGTTATATCCGAATATTGAAGATCCGTAAATAATATTCCGAACACTATGTCGTGGCGTCCGCGAAATCTTTGTACCCATGACGCGCTGCGGGTGAAATTTACGTTTTTCAAAAGGGACGTGCCAACCGATTCGCTTTAGCCAAAAGGATCGGACCATTAACGGGACTGTTGACGACGACCCGTTGTTGTTTAAACCAACTTAAAAGGGCTAAATCTTGGCATTTGGGAGGGGGGGGTATCGGCCCGTATTCGTTTAACTGTACACGACGCTTGTTTAATTGTTCCAACGTTTTGTGGCTATTTTTTAAAATTCCCGATATTGCGGAACGAGATGTTCCCAATTCCACTGGCAATACTGTTCGCGCTATCAGCGCACTCAACTCGTGAAATTATCTCGCGAATTTTTTTTCTACAGAAAATGTCTGACGAGGCGTAGCGATAATATTTATAAATAAAAGGCTCGAATAAAGCCTAGAAAATGAACGGAAATTTTAACGGCAACACGTTCAGTTGTTCCGGTACAGTAGAGCGTTTGGAGGCGGTTCCCCTACAATCAGTCAAAATACCGAGGCCGTTTCTTTCCTATAACAACACGCTCGTTATTTCATTGTAAAAAGGTGGCGAGTTTGTGTTTCGCCGTGTGTGTGATGGGTTTTCCAGGTTATACGAGTATTTTAGGATTATGCGACAGTACCGCCACAGAGCACAATTACTGTCTGTTCAAAGACTCAGTGAAACGTAGAAACAGTACAATGGTCGTGGTCACAAAAACGTATTATCCGAGGTAACTTATCAACTAGCACGTTATCGTACAGTTTATTCGTCGTTTTCGCCGAAGTTGTTCATGTTACAGGTATTCCAACCGTACTATCGAATCTTCCGCGCCGCGTGCACTATAACCGATAGCGAAGACCTCTAGGGTAACCTTAACATATGTTCTTAATAACCGATTTGTACGTTATAAACAGTATACGTACGCAGTTTTCCCTAAGATATTCCCGTAGACCTATAACCGGTGACATTATAAACGTACCGTATTCGTAATTCGATTTCGATTATCCGTTTTTTATTGTTTTCCTTTTTTTTTTTAACACGTTTTCGGCAATACCCTCACTGGCCCGGAAAGCCTGAAGGCAGTACTTCGGACCAGTGAGTCGCCATCGTTTATTGAAAAATTTAATACAAAAGTCTTACAAAAACGATCATCCTTAAGGGTAGGCGAGCAACACGAGCTATCCCCACGTTGTTTTATCTGCCCCCCCCCACCGTACATCGAATCTAATTCACAATAATCCTTAAGAACTATCGCTTCTTAAAAACTATCACGTGAATGGTGCGCGGTGACAGGACAATACCCTGTTACGGGGCAACCATTTACATCATCCGCGCGAATTAAAATAAAAAGAATACAAAATAATCTTTCTTCCCCTACTTAGCGGCCTAGCTGCCACCTCTCCGAGACCACGACGGCGCGACGAAGCTGTCACGCCAAGTGCCCGTCTCTGTTGTTCGGTGACTTCGCTGGCCATCATTCCCGTTCCAAGTTCAAGCCCAGGATGTCGGCGAACGCGCAGAGCAGGTTGCCCCTTGTGTCCGTGCGCCGATCGCTCCAACGTGCCGAGTGCGCGTTAAAGTCACCAGCGACCATCAACTCGCCCCCCCCGCGGCCCAGGTGGCCAAATTGTTTCCCCTTTATTTAGAGTTTAAAAATCGACTTCGAACGGTTTTTATTTCAATATTGAACGTCGATTTCTATTTTATGATTTTCGTTTCGAATATTGTACCCGTGGTTTAGTTTGCGTTCAAAGTTCTCGATTGTGGAAGAGGACGCGCCGGCAAATGTTTGCCGATAATTATTTTCGTATAAATATTATAGTAAAATTCTATGAATCGGGAACGTATTACGCGGGAATAGCAAACAAACGTATCACGCAGGGACGTCAAAATCGGAAAATGGTTTCACAAAAAAATATCGTACAGTAATCGTCTAAGGGTATACGGAAAGTATAACCTTAAAACCTGAAACGCGTTATTGTTTGGGTTTTCAATATCGTTAAGTTTCCATTTAAAGTTGAACGAAGCGAGTACACGCGTCACATTATTGTCGACGGTCGTACGGGGAAAACCGTTTCGTCAATCGTTTAATCCAAACACTACCGTGACGTACGTAACTAATAATAAACGCACGTTTTAAACGTATTATTAAATTTATAGTGTACGGGCTTTGGTACGTCGTATTTCTGTTATAGTAAACAAAGGTTTCTAATTAACGATATTGAAATAGTAAACTCGTTGGTGTGGATGGGGGGAGCAATACTTATCCGCCCCACCCCTCCTCTAAATATTAGACTAGATCTCGCATAATATAGCTAAATAATACGTCTTCGGGTGGGTACAGTAAATTTATTACCGAACGCCTATTATGACGCGAACGATTTTATTATTGTGTCCGTGTGGCGCGTGTTGCATCGTTCAAAATATATATAACATACATAAAAATAACCGTATGTGACGATAATTTAAAATTACGTATAATTTTAGCGTTTCAATAATAATATTAATAATAATAATACCCGTACGACGCTCCTAAGTAAATTGGAAACGATCATTTTCGTATAATATACGAAAATCGAAAAAAATCGTCAATCGTCCTTACGAATCGTCCGAATTATTTATATAAACAAATTTCCACGTAGATAATGGTTAGGTAAGTACACCTACAAACGTTACTGTACGACCTTCGTTCCGTTTTATTTATTTTAATTACACGTATATTGGTTATTCGAACGTGGTAGTTAAAGGCATTTTTTTCAATAAACTCACTGGTCCGAAGTACTGCCTTCAGGCATTCCGGGCCAGTGAGTGTATTGCCGATACCGTGGCAAAAAAAAGGTTAGATTAGGTAGGAACCTAACCTGCCCGACGTGAGAACGAAACGGATTATTTTTAAATTTTCGAAAATGTGAACAACGTTTAAACTCGTGTACTCGGTATCCTTAAAAATAATATATTTTCGATAAATAGACGGCGCGTTTTTTTTTGTTTTTGGAATATTTGTTTTTAACAAACCCGTACGTTTTAAAACAAGAAAAACGATCAAAAGCGTTCAAATAATTACCGTATATTTAAGATTATCGAAAAAATTCGAAATTAAATTTGTACCGTGGAATTTCGCGTGACGTAAATCAAATTTATAGAAATACGAGCGTCGTATTTCTATAAATTAGCGGTAACAAACACAAAATAGCGTACGCTTAGAGTTTCGGAAACAAATATAATAGGTTTAATCACGTCGTGTGATACCTAAGTGGCTGCACAATATCGATTAAACACACAGCCACGGACCACCTGTCGACTTTCGATATAACGTTACGAGCGAAACTTTCCGAATTTCAAAACGTAATAACGATTATTATCACAAGTTTCGTGTTAAGAGCGTTTTCGAACAAAATAAAACGTCCGATAAGCGTATATACTCGCGGTAGTACCTCCTGGAATACACTCTTGCCTACGCGCGCGCGTGTCTATTTAGTTGCAAAACGATAAAACTATAGAAGAACGTAATACGTATTATAATAACGCGGTTCGAAGATATTGCGTAAAATAAGCGAAACGGAACGAAAGCAATAACGCGATTGCTATTGACGTATCGGATCAAGCTGAACAAATGTTTATAGGCTTCAAAATTGTTTGTATCGTTTGTGTAAACGAGATTAAAACGGCAAGATATAAGACTATGTAAACGTTATCGCTGTGTTTTTGAAACGTGTACACGTCAACTAGAATTGATATTGATTACGAATATTGGATAGGGAATTAGCGGAATGTGCGTTGACACGTGTTCTGGTGGCCGAGGAAGTAAATTATTATTATTAATACGAGCGTATCTCGGACCAAGTATCGAAAATCGAACGCGTACGTATCTTTCTACCCGAAATTCGTTCTCGTTTCAACGAAAATGTAAAAAAATTTAATCGGCGCGTAAGTTGAGCTACGATGGTGGCGGCGTTCAATATTAATACAATATATACACGAGGACTGTCCCAAAAGTATCCGACCCGCGTTTTTTATTGTTTTTTTTTTCGATTATGAAGGGTGTTGTGGGCCGTGAATATGCTTCAAGAGGTGAAACGGTCAACAAAGAATTTTTTCGTCGAAGTTCTGAAAAAATTTCGTGACGCAGGGCGAAGAAAACGACCGAATGGCTTTCTTCATCGCGATAATACGTCAGCGCGTTCATCGAACCTCGTGCAACGGGTTTTGGCAAAACACAAAATCACTCGACTTCCCCACGTTAGTTCTGACGTAGCCCCATTGTGACTTTTGGCTGTTCCCGAAAATTCCACTCAAAGGGCGTCAATTTGACGACACAGAGACAATTAAAAAATGCGACGAACGCGCCGAAGACTATTCCGAAATCTGAAGTCCAGAACCGCTTCGAAATGTGGAAGCACCGGTGGGAGCGTGTTGTTCAGTTAAACGGAGATGACTTTGAAGGATTCCACGAGCCGGATGATGAATAAGGCCAGCGCGGAAAAATGAAGGAAGGTCGCGGACACTTTTGGGACAGACTTATCGAGCTCGTAGATAAAATAAAAAAATGGAGACAATTTCGTTGTTTTTTTTTTTTACTCTTTTCGATGATTTCAATTATACTTAAGGATACTAAAGGGAAATGCGAAAAACGTGTCAATTTCTATACAATTATCGCCCGTCAAAATCGTCGTAGCGATTTCTCCGTACGTGAGTTATACAAATAAAAGTACTACGTCCTTCGGTTTCGTCGGAAATCTAAAAAGGGAAATTTATAATAAAAATTATTCGTATAAACTACCACCGGCTGATGATAAACGACGAAAAAAATCGCTTTGAACACACACACACAATATTATATACTAATTATACAACGTTACATATACAATTTATACATTGTAAAATAATCGTATTCGCGGCGCGTACCGTCGACACTCTGACACTTGGTGCGCCCGTATTAACGAGCGCCGCGATTCGATAATTGGGTCTGTACGATTTGTAAAAAAATATCGGTTTATTTACTGGCCATTGGCTAAAATCTATTATATCTGGCTTATACGTGTATTACGCAATCATCGCGGTATACATATATAAAGTACGCGTATTTTATTAATTTGTACGTCCTAACGGTATTACTCCGTGTACAATTATTATACGAGCAATCGGATCTATCATCGGCGTCCGTTCGGCGAAAAAAACGACGAGAAAATCGGCGACGAACAATAAACGACACCTAAACGGATCCTTGAAACGTGAACGATCAATCGATATTATGGCACTTAGTGTGCCGTGTACCTACGTGATTATTATTCCGATACTTCGAGGGGTCATAATCGGGTCAGTGTACCTAATAGTGAAGATAACGATTTTTCAAGGCCGCTACGCCGTACGACATACGTAATATTAATTGTTCGCACTGGTCGCTGTCGAACTGGGTGACTAGGTTTTTTTTTCGTCGATTTATTTAAATAATACGAATCGAGTTCGGACGTTCGTACACGATTTTACTAATTAAACACGCCCAAACATATATTTCTTTTTACCGTATTTTTGAAAATTTTAAAACGAATAGGTGTTGGCCGCGATAATACATTATTTATATAAAGTTTATAATTTATATATATATATAAATAAATAACGGAATTTTTCGATCGATCTCCGAGCGAACGTATATTCGTTTTAAAATTTTCAAAAATAACTAATAATAAAATAAATATCGTTTATAATAAAAAAAACGTACGTACTATTTCTTGACAATTATATTTCGATATATTTTAGATCGTAACTTTTTTAAGTTTTTAGTTATGACGTACTAGGCCGAACGGTCGTTCTACACAATTTGACAAAATATTTTATCAGACACGTCTCTTACGTACGTAAATATATAAGAGCTCCCGGGCGGCGCACATGTTCACTTCCTCCTATTCGTCAAATCCGCCACGGGTAATATCGTAAACGCGAATAAAAAGGAACCGACGGCGTCGGTTTTCGAACGAGTGGCCCAACATGTTGGACGTTTTGGCTTCTGGCGGCGGTGGACTCTTCGCGCTTTTAAAATGTTAAAATTAGAAACTTAGAAAAAATTAGTTAAGCCAGTCGGGACCCGATGACTCAAGCACTTTCGGCGTTATTTGTTAATAACTCGAATTAGGTAATCGACCGACGTATTCCGCGTAATACATTAAAATACTCGGATCGTTCCTATTTCAAATTACGGTGCAACGACTCAGCCGACAACGAATAATTACTTATATAATAAATATATATAATAAATTACTTTATCGAACGAAATTCGAATAAAATAACAAATTGACCACGGGCGAAACCGGCGGTATCAGCTAATACTATACAAGCGTGTCAAACGGCGAGCTTAACTTTTCGATTAACGTACGGAAGATATTTTTTGAAAAACGAAGTAAAATCGAAATTCGAGCGAGTTTTTCCTAACCTTTCGCGCGGTCGCGTTATTCGTACTCGATTACGACGACCGGTATTTATATTAACTATTATACGGGTTTAAATATACGTTTTGTCGGCGCGAATCACTTTGAATAGGGTTAAGGACAACTGATTACATAAAAATAAAAGTAGTTGAACGTTTCAAACGCGGTAAAAAAAACCGTAGTTTTTCTAACAAACGTAATTTAAACGTGAACAAATATGTTCGGTATCTGTTTATTAAAATAATCATACTCGCGTCATTCGTATTACGCGCGAAATGAACGTGTTCTGTCGGACAGACGTCAGTGAACGTTTCGAATTCGTTCAAGAGGCGCCGCAAAAGGCGACAACTATAATCGGTCTTCTTTTGTTCGTTGTAAGTCGTGCGTCGAAGATACAGACGATAACATTTTAATTTAGGATATTTGTTCGAAATGGTTTTCGCCGTAACTTTTCGGCTTTTCGTTATTTTTAAATACGATTTTGTCGGCTCATATATTCCGGTACGGAGAATATTTCGTTTTCACAACGCTCCGATAACAACGTCGAATTCAGGGAATTGATAGAGACAAGATGGTTGTTTAAATCGCTTCGACGAATAAAAACACGTGGTGTTTTTCGGCATTGTTCAAACAAACGTTTGCTTACTAGCGCGTAGATCAAGACGACTACGTGAAAATATATCTTCGAATATGATTCGTTCGTACACGACTTGCGTTTTTTCTACAAATACGTACAGCGCGGAAACAAAATCTGTCGTCAACACGCGATATCAATTGGTTGAATACAAACGATTATCCGATACCGTTATTATCAAAAATGACAGTAACGAAATTATAACTTGACCTATTATTTCGCGTTTATCTGTTCGTTATTACGGCGCTGATTTTAAACGTTTACAACCTAGTACTCGATCAAAATGTAAGGCTCAACTGGTTTCACGCCAAAACCGATTACCGCGAATTCTATTTAAATATATTAAATTCCTTAAGCGTTATATACGAAGTAAAAACAAGGTCGAAACGAAACATTTTTTCAACTCGTTTTTATTACAATAATATTTACGCGTATACATATATACACGTTTTGTTTGCTCGGTATATTTCGATTAACCGTATGTTTAACATGAAATTCTTTCGTCTTTAATGTGTGTTATTACATGTTAATCGTCCGAAATCTAATACAGAAACGTCTATAGATAATGTATTCGTTAAAAGTAGTTATTAATTGTATTTAGAGGTTTTTGTTTTTAAAACGCTTACGCGCCGTTTCTCATCCTTCGTTTAACGAAGTAAATAAAATTCGTCGGATTATTTTTTTTTTAGGCGTACGACGGCGTTCGCGTATTTAACAAAACTATCGATAGAGCGAAATAGCGCGGAATTAATTTAAAAAAAAAACAAAAAAACCCCGCCGAACAACAACCCCAGTTTGGAAACCGATAGAACAGGTTCGAACTGAAACTGAATCCTCGTGAAAAACGTCGGTACGAGTGGCGAATAGTAATTTGTATCGGAACAACAATCGCGTAATACGCGTATCAGAATTTCGTTTAAAAATCCGTTTGTATTTAGGAGTTAGGTATGACGTTTATAATATCGAAAACGTACAATAATTGCGTTCGATTTCATCGCCATGTCCTCGCGTCTACATAATTATACACGTCGTTAATAATCGTAATTTATACAAATAATAATAATAACGTATTTCTAGTGAATATGACGGCGTTATTATAATAACAACACCGTTAATTACCGTCTAATTAACAATTTTCGTTACCGAACACGGGCCTTATTTATACATGGAATCATACGTTAGAATGTACTTCGTAATTATTCCAAAACGATTTGTTTGGCGCGAAGAACCGGAATACTATTCGGGAGTGTCGAAAATATAATATTGCATAGGCGATCGGAAATGTTCGAATTTGGCCAGGTTGCTGCAAACGAAATCGAACGTCTAAAAACGCGCGCGCTGTACGCGCGAAAGAAACGGAATTAAAAAAAAAAATAGCGCCGATAAATACGCGAGGTATCGACCAAGTTTCGAGAAATGTAAACGCGTGATATACGTGAATACCAAACGTACGATAGCCAGTACATAATTATCGCGCTATTTCGACGAGACGTATTTTCAATATATATGTTCTAAACGACCGTCGAGAAAATCGGTGGTACGCAAATTTCGGTACATAGGCATAAACCGGCCGACAACCGACTTTTCGTTTAATTTATTTTGGCCGCTGTAAAGAATTTAAACGAAAACTGTACCGCGTGATCAACTACGGACGGCGTTCGCTTAGGTAGGTCACACTCGTTCTTTATCTATTACGTTCGAAATAACGACGCGTATACGCAACAATATAACAGCGTGCCGGATTGATAACGCGGCATATGAGTAAGCGTTTTAAAATTGATAGAACGTCCAGGTTTATGCGAGAAGCACGCGCGATGTACGTACGCAAAACGACACGCTGAATTTATAAAATCACGGTCGGCGAATTGTATCGCACACGCGGTTTATTCTTATACTAAAACGTGCGTGATTCGACATCGCGGAAAACGATTTTTGATTTGACGAACAAAACGACCTCGCCGTTGTTCCCACCGGGCCAAACAAAAAATACGCGTGTATATATGTCAAACGAATTTTTTATTTCGATATTCAAAAATCTTATGAGGGGGCGGGGGCGAATATATCCGAAAATCGAATTTTTAAATAGCGACATTTTAGTATATTTTGCTAGAAACGACGTCGACGAATTCGGCGTTCGTTTAAATAAAATAATACGATACAGAGGACGATCGATTAAAAATGAAATTCGTAAAAAAATTGAAACGAACGTCGGGTTGCCGTCTAATAAACGTTCGGGCCCCAGGTACGAGCGTGCCGTGTGAATCCACTTCGGTTACGCCACTGTGTGTATGCACCGCCGACGACGGGTACAAGAGCGGAACGAACCAGTTTATAAAGTTTCGCTTTGTTTTTTCATTTTTCCGCGCCATTCGTATTATATTCGCGCGCGCGAATATTACGTATTATTTTTGTGCAACGCGCGTTTGTGCCCATATAACTCGGGCGACCGGACACGCGACTCGACGACCTTGCCACCACTTTTCGCGCGCGTCTACTTGAGAGTACCGCGCGTCCGTGGTCCGTCCCCTCCGGCCGACGCGGTATTTTTTTTTATATTCGTTTACGGCGACGCTACACCGCGTACACGGCATTATGTCGTTACGGAGAGAAACGTCCGCGCTCGCACTCGCCTGTCCGTTGCCGTAGTACGAACACGATTATACCGTACGCCGACTGATCGCCGACCGTCTATAAATACCGTATCCGTACGGTAAAATAATAAACGATTCGTGTACGAATTAACGCGGACAGTGTACTCAGTTTAACAGCGAGCGCGCCTTTAAATCATGCCTTTGATAGACAACGGGTCCGAGACCATTTTTAAAGGTGAGTTTTGTTTTAATAATTATCGTTGTGGCCGAAACGTAAAAGCGACAATCGTTAAAATTGTTCGAATAACGACGAAATAATTTACGATTTTTACTCGCCGTCCATAAAAACGAACGTCGGAAGACCGTTGTCGAAGCGCGCTAAGCAAAAGCGTAGACAATTAAATATTCTGTATTTCTGTACCCTTTCCCCGTGCCTTTTCAAAACCTGACGTGCCTACGAAACTTAGCCTACGTTAAATGGCCAAAACCGCGTTCGGAAAATACGCGTTGCGCTTTTGAACAACATCTAACTTAATCGATATACCTTTGTGTAAGGTCAACTTGAAATCAACGTTCGCAAAATAAAAGTTGAAAGTTAATTGAAAACAAAAAGGGCTTAAACCGGCTCAACGCAGCAATCTGAATGTCTGACGCGTACAAATTCGAGTGGAAAAATAACTTCGACAGTTCAAAAACGCGTTTTCGAGTACGCGTGTTATAAGTTCCGTAATGTTTTTGTATTATACACGCGCACGCGTGTAAATGTGTGCATACAAAATTGTACGTGTCGTGCGGAAAATTCTACCATAAGGGTGATAAACATTTATCAATATGGCGCGATAAACATTTAACGCAATACTAATCTGGGCGCAGTGAATAGATGCAAAAAAACCGGTTTTCGTCGCCGTTCTCGTCGTATTTATGCACTTTTAAAACAAACGCGTTTTTATATATATAATGTTTATCGTTTAAAGTTCGGTCTCGTCAAAATATCGTTTTCAAATCAATTCGCGCGTAAAATATTTGAATTCCGAACAATACGAGACGAGCGAATCGACATTTGTCGGATTTTAGCGATTAACGTATTTTTATACGCGTAAAAACAAGTTTTTATTGGCGCCGCGGTAACACGGCGCGAAGGGTTGTTAAAATGGATTATAGTAGGCAGTGCGGAAGGATCGCAGGGGAACACGTCCGACAATTAACGAAAGACCCTGGGACACGTCTCATACGCGCAATCGAAACGGAAAGCGGACAAATGGAGACGTGCGGATGAAGGCTACGTGTAACGAAACTATAGAGGAACAGACGTCGCGCGTTATGGACGTTAAAAAATAAACGATTTTTTCGTCGGTGTTTAAGAAAAAACAATGTACATTTTACGACGATGAAATACGCGGCGAAAAATATATTACGACGCCCGGCGCCAAGGGCAAACGAAATTATTCGAGCGATTACGAGTCGGGACCGGGATTTCAGGATTAACCTTATGTCGTGGGTAGAGTTACCTACGAAACGTGAATGTGAGAGAAGAGCTGAGAGAGGATAGCGAGGGTACGCGATCATATACTTATATACCGAGCTAAGTTATTTTATAAGAAAAAGAGAAAATATCCGAAACTATGTACTTTAAACTTGTTTATAAATTAAAAACTCGATACGTTTATTATTTTACGCGGTTATTACGATTATTGTGCGCGTTATATATCGAGAAAGTGTGAAATAAAGGCGAACGTCGATTTTTAACGGAATTACGCGAATGTTCTTTTTCAAACCACTTGCTATTTGTAGTTACGTTTAAGTTTAACACGACAATACCGTTTTACGCTAAACGAGAAATATTCGTTTTTGTTTCCTGACCACTTCTGTATTCGTCGGGACGTTTTATCGTGACAACTTTTACCCATTTAGTCCAGCCTAAAAAATGTAGGCCTATAAATAGGCGTAATAGGATATATTTTTAATTTAAAAACGTTAAGAATTTTGAATTTCGTATCGTCGATTATTTTTTCGGCGCCAACAATTCTTCACCTACGATAGAATTTCTCCACGAACGTACGATGTAAATACGTAATAGAACCTCGGATCGTTCAACAGTTCGTTAATACTCGCATTCCGAACGTGGAGCGTTCGAGTAAATACAATTCGGGTATTCGATAGACGGGCGCTTGTAAACGAATTACGTTTTAGTAAAACACCCGAAACGACGAATCACTTTATACATTATATCCAGCGAAACACAACGTGTACGTCGTTGACCTTCGGCTTTCCGATCGGTATTGTAAATGTACGACGACTCTTTTACGTAATTCGTATTTTGCAGAATCGATCAAAGTTAAAGAGCAATCGATCGTGCCGATCACGGTGGACGAAGAGTATGAAAAGAATCCGGAAATATCCCGGGAGAATATAAATGAAATACGAAAATGGTTGGCCACGCAACCGCATTTACCTCAGAACATACCGGGTGAGTTGGTGCGCTTTTGTCTTTCGTAATGCGGACAATGGCGGTTCGACGCGATTTCGTGTTCGAAATTCGAAAACGTGGGCGAGTAGCGTTTATATACGTTTATAAAGCAACGTATTGACGAATATACGAACGAATTAATTTATTACGTAATAATGTCCATTCACTTCGACGAAACGCAATTTCTTTTTGCGAAATTCATACGTCGACGAATTAAAAAAAAAAATACTTTGGCAACGTAAATTACTATAATACCGAAGGTTTGCAATTATTCGTATCGCTCGATTCTAATTAATCAATAGAGCCAGGGGGCATGGTTCGTAGACAATAACCTACAATTATTACCGTTTCAATCGTATAATTTGGATTATTTGATAAAAGAAACGAAACTTTTGTGTCGAATTCGAACCAAATCTATTACCATTCGTCACAAATCTCAATGGATATTGTGTACTGCTAGGCGTTTTAGTAATTTCTTACTAAGTTCGGTAATCCGTTTGTATACAATTCGTCGATTTTGAACAATCGAAAACAAAAATCGCGTACAATATAAACAGTATACTGTTGTCGCGGTCGAACACGCTAGTTAGTACGCGGGAAAACGTTTCGATTTACGCGTGTTAATATTGTTCGTTCGGAGTGTTGTAACGTTGCGAGGAACGCGTTTTATTAAAACGACGACTAGACCAAAATACACGATAGATTCGTTCGATAAATAACCGCTACGTAGGGAAACTACGTCGAAAATGAAAATTAAATATTATCGCCGTTCACGACGGCGTCGTGTTTTTTTTTTGGTTCGTTTATTGTTCGTGATTGCGTTCTTTCGGCGGAGGGGAAAGGTACTCGGGAAACAGTGTTCCGAATGATCAGAACCCGAGAAACGTTTTCGAACATTCGCGGCCAAAAGTTGTGAACGACAATTCGTCGAGAATATTTTACCGCGATTCGACGTAACGCGACGTCGCAGTAATGAAAGCTCTCCGTACGCGGAACGAAACAATCAAAGTTTGTCCGGTATAATTTAAAAACGTATGATCTAACCCGACGGATTCGTTCGCCGTATGAAACGCTTCGTAGGTGTTTCACCGCGACAATACGACAGCTCTCCATTTCTCACTTTTATTATTCATTACAGATGAACTCTATCGTGTAATTTGTTATTACTTTTCAAGACCGACACTTTTTTCTTAATATATTTTTCATAATTTTCGTAAGTTACTGTCATTAACGTCGTCCGCGTACCGGTTGTTGAGCTGCACAATAAAACGAAATCGTGTACGTAAAAGAAATTGTTCGCCATATTTAGTGTTACCGTCGTAAAATGTTGCACGATAGACTTCGCGTTCGACAATTTTCGTTCGTTAATCGCTTCCAGCGTGCGTTTATAAACAAATAGTTCGTACCGAGAAAATGTCGAAACCTCAACGCGTTTAACAAACACGGTCTAACAAATAAGAGACCGTAATACGCGAAACAAATATTTGTTCGATATTATCGTAATATTTTTGCTACGACCGCGTGGTCAGTCGGAGTTGACGAAAATGTTTTAATATATTTTCCGTCGGAGACGTTTGAAGATGGACACTAAAACGTATTTATCCGGAACGTTGTGCCTAAAAACGCTCGCGACGCGACGCGACGCGCCGGTAATTTGTTCTCGACGTTATAGGTAAATTTAAAAACAAAATCGATCGAATTTTCGCCAAGTATTTAACGAACGAATACGTTTTTTCTTTTTCGAAAAATTAATACGTTCCGACCAAATATGTTTCCACACGAATGCCCCGGATGTGTTTCGATAAAACAAACACTAGCTTATACGAATATTTTTACCGTGTTTTCGGACAAAATATATCGTATATTTTACAGCGCGCCGGACAATATAACAAATACGTCATTATTGTCGATCGTTGAATAAACAGTTATAATAATCCGAATTCGACATAATTCGTGTTCGATTTTTGTTTATTGTTGTTTATGTATAGAGGAAATGCTGATACTGTTCTACCACAGTTGCTATTTCAATATGGAAGACACCCATAATTGCATAGAAGTTTATTACACGCTCAAAACGGAAACGCCGGAATTTTTCGCAAATCGCGACGTTTCACGACCAGAACTCGTAAACGCCTTGAACGTTTTGTAAGTAATATAATTTTCTATTCTAGGTGATTTCGTTTTTTATGACCAGCGGCGATTGTATTTATAACGCGTTTCGAGGGATATTTACGGGCGGGTTTTCCAATTTATCTTCGAATACTTTCAACAAACCGTTGATTTTAACGACCTCATTATTATTTTCTCGTACGATAGAAATAAACGAACGGAACGTTTTTCTCGATATTATGTGGAAAAATTATTTTCGCTTAAATACTCGGTGGTAGAAGTCGGGTGTTACGGTAACACGTATATTTATTTATTACAATAATATAATCCATAAATTTGATAATCGTTAAATAATAGTTACAATTACGTTAACGAGAAGGGACATTCAACGACCTAACATCCCTGTTGGAGTGTCTCCGAGTGGTCGTATTTTCGATATCTCTACGTTTATTTAAATTTACTACTCACGCTAAATATTGGTCGAACTATGAAAATTAACGTACGTGAATTCCCACGAAAATGTATTCTCTAAGAATTTATAACCAAAACCGGCTATATAATTCGAGAGCGCGTACATTTTGTTTAAATATTAAACGATATTTCACGTTGTAGTTTATTAGCGTTTATAGTCGATTTATATTCGAGCGTTTTTTTTTTTTAATAAAGATTTCGGAAAAAGATAAACAGTATTTGAAAAGTTTCGCGAGCACTTTTTCGGATTATTTGTGTAGTAATTTGAACGTTTTCAACGGGCGATAATTAATATTATAGTTATCGAAAATATTCTTTACTACGCCACGCGTCTATTAAATTGTATACTGTTTTTATTTTTTTTTATGGCCAAGACTCGAGAACATCAAATTCGTGTAGTATCGTAACGACAATAGGAAGACCCCTCCCCCACCCATCCACGAAATATAATTCTAGCTACGCACCCGTCCCCCAAGATCGGGCTGACGCGAGCTACAGTAATTTCGCGATCGTTTCATTTTTCTACGCGATGACGAAATGAGAGAGAGGGGGGGGCGTACCGATTTAACGTAAACACGGTGGCGTACCTACGGACCCGAAATGGTCGACCGCTGACGTACACGCGCGTGTCACTGCAACGTACGTTTGTTTTTTCCACTTCGAATTCGTTATAAACGTATACAGCGAACCGTGACTCGGTAACGTTTCTGTTTTCGAATATATTATAAACATATTTACGTACAGCCAACCGTGACCCGTTAATATACGTAATTTATGAAATAATTAAGAAACGTCGTTTTTACAAAGCCCGTTTCGTTCGTTCTTTATTTTGGGATTTAACGCGTTTGAAGTTTCGTGATTTATCCCGAAATTAAACACGCGCGTTAGCCGAACGTGTTTTAAAAACATTTCTTCGTCGCGCGCGTGTAACGGTGACGCGACAAAATAAAACGTCGGCCGCGATTAATTTTACGCGTAAAACGACCGCGGACAAATAACAATTTTCTTACAAAAACCAAAACATAAATCTCAGGCAGTCGTCGTCAACCGTAGAACACTTTTGAATATCGAAAGGTATTCGTGATATGATCGACGAACGCCCGTGTTAACGTTTACCGCCGACGTGGGCCCCGCGATTCCGACGTTTCCAGGACCATATCGAATTGGCGGTGGACAAACGCGAACGGTCGAAATTGTCGTCCCGAAAAAAGGTATTCGACCGGGTCGTTTTCGTGGTTACACGGGTCACCAAAACCGTAATCGAATTCGTCGACGATCGTTTTAATTCGAAGCGTGTACGTTTAAAATTACCGATTGTTTTTCCTCGGCGCGACGCGCGAAAGAAAATACAAAACGCGACGAAAAACGTCAATAATTTCCAAAATCGTTTAGAACGCGACCATTACAAACGTAGCGTTCGATTTACGTATTCTTCATTTTTCGCCTTGTATTTGAATAATAAATAATATACGGGCGCGTAACTACTAAAAACGCGTTCTCTTAATAGTGACCTATCCATCTCCCCGAGTTGTACTTGCGCGTTGCGTGCCTGTCCACGTGTACTGAATAATAGTATCGACTTCGCGTAATTTTTCGACCGTTATTTCGAACGTTCGTTTTACGAACCACTCGTCGACAATTATTCGTTTTCGTCATCCGGGAGCCGATTCGATAGTCCACCGGTCGACATTTGGAACGTAACGGCACCACGCGTCGCGTATTATAATATTGCGCGCAGTTACCGTTTAATATGTACGAGTATTGTAAACGTATCGCCCTTGTAACAATAATCGGAAATGTTTTCCGCGTATATCTGATTACAAAGTCGACCGTTACGATTAATAAAAAGGTACCTACTATATAGCGTACGTTATATTTTCAGTAAACCGTTAATTTTTATGTACGATCGCTCTATTACATTCTAATATTATCGTTTAAGTTCCTGTTTTGACCTCAGTTCGAACATAAGTCGCCGGTACAACATATTACGCACAATTATTATCGGTTTTATCGCGCGTTGCCCTAGTTTAGACGAAATAATACGCCCAATGTTTTTTCGATATTACGCGTCCGGCAAGAACAATAGCTAAATATCTCGCGAAAATAATGGGACGACGAATCTCATTAGACGACGCGATATGAAACGACACACGGGCGCCACAACTCGATTCGTATTTCCACCTTCGCCTGTTCCCACGTTGTTTGTCCTCATATATGCTCCGAATTTTTCTTTCGCGATAAAACTGCCCAAATATTAAATAAATATATATATATATATATACACGATAATAAGGAAAACCCGCAGGAAATCGCCGATTGAATTCTGTAGCTTATTTTTTCTCGCCGTAGCGAATATGTAAATGTTAAGGTCTAATTTCGTAAGAGGTCACAAACCGTGGTTTGTTTTTATTGTCTACGGCTACTTGTCGCGGCGGTGTACACCGTGTACGTATGCTGATATATAGAAACAAACGTAAAACAATAAGGCGGCGCGTTTAATTTCGAAACAGTCGATTCGGCGTTTTGTTGAAATTCCGCGGCACAAGTACGGACAGTGTAACCTTTACAAAGCGTACGACGTTTGAAAACATTCAATCGAGACGCGCGCGGATATCGGCGGACGACAGATTGGTTGTATCGTGGTCGTTATAATATATAATAATAGTTTTAGTAATCCGACGTCGACGAGAATAAGGGTCAAAAATGAAAAGCGCGGACGAAACGATAGAACTTTTTGGTTTTTATTTTCAACGGGAAAACAATACAAAACGGATTTCGAAAACGGACGTGTCGCGCTAAAACGATTACGATAATTAAGTTTCGTTACGTGTTTAGATGGGGAATTAGCGGCTACGAGTAATAAACTAGCGAAGTAATTATTATAATCGATTTATAATACGAAGGTCGACTTAATTTGCCTCGCGAGTAAATTTTGTTTTTCGATTTTCGTGCGCGCGATGAAATTAACGCGCCGCCTAAATACGAACGTTTTCGACGTAAACGTCGTTTAAGTAGCGATATAAACGGGGTTTCGTTAGTTTTATCGCGAAACCGAATAATAATATAGGTTCCCAAAATGAAACGTTCACAAAAATATATCGCGTATACACAATTTATTCTAAATTCACGTTAGTTTTTGTACGACCTTGGTTTAGAACGCGAAATAACGTATTGAATTAAACGGAACGTATTTTTCTCGGCAATGTTTTCGAAACGAAACGAAAACAATTTATTCCTGTTTGTAGAAACCGAATTACAACAACCGCGTAGTAACTACTCTACCGTGTACACTCTTACGGATTAAAGTGAACGGAATAACCGAATTTCCGTCGAGGAAGAAAACCGTCGCGTATTTATCGTCGCGAGCGTATTTCATCGATACGGACGATATTGTTTCCGAAATACGCGTCGTGTTCCACTCGCGTTAACGTACGTATCAACGATTTCGACACATTGTCTCGAAAAACGCCCTATACATACGCGTTTACCTACGACGTATTATATCGTCCGTGGACCATACGAACGCGTAATTTGACTTATATACATATATATAGTGGCCGGTGATCGACTTTCGTGTTCGTAAATGTACGTATTCGATTTCGACGATTTTACGCGAATGCGTTGTATTTCGAAACTGACCGCCGTCTCTACGGAGAATAAGTGAAAAAAATACGGGTCTCCGCCGTTAACGGAAAAAAACTCGAATCACTTAAAAACGACTCGTCAATTTCAAAAGTGGCGTAAAATACTAATTGAATTAGAAAACGTACGAGCAAATCGACCGAGAAAATTAACGTTCGGTGCCGAACGAATCGCCTCAATTACTCGTTTAAATCGCGTTATAATTAAAAAGACGTTCGTCGTTTCCCCCTTTATTTCATAATCGAAAATGATTTTCGCAACGTTTCGTTGTACACGTTAATCTCGTCCCGACGGTCATTATCGCAATAATAACGTGTACGTACCAACCGCGTTTACACGCGCTTACGTAAAAACAATGTACCGTCGAATAACTAGTTGACATCCTTCACGGGCGACTGGTATATACGCCGGCCGTTCCTATTTTCGGATTTCTCCAGTGCATGTGGTTCGGCGTACCGACGTGTTACGTATACATATATATTTCGTTTTAAAACGACCGTAATTACCGAATACTAGAACGGACGATATCGATCGCGGAATAACGTGTTCTATTCGTTGGAAACGCGTAAATGAAACGCAAAGCGAACGCGCGCGACGATATCGCCGCCGAGTAAATAATTACGGCGGTAATTCGCGTCGCGCGTATTTAATCGCGTGAAAACCGTTTGTTTCTTCCACGGCCACGACGGGGAAAAAAAAACAAACAAACGTCGTTCGTTTTTTCCACAGAGATTACGGATGCTTACCGATTCGGAACCCGAACAATTACCAGATCATCTATCACAAGTTGCGAATATTCGAGGCCAGTAAATATGTGTTTACCGACGGCGTGAAGTTGTTGATCATGGCGATGGACGCCTGCTTCAAGGTGGACGGTACATGTCCCGGGTTCATAATTTTGTTCGACATGCGCGGAGTTCGACTAGGCCATCTCACCAGGCTTAACATATCGTCGCTCCGAAAATTCTTCACGTTTATACAAGTAATTTTTTTTACGGCCGTTTCAAATATTTAGAATAAATAAAAACACCTCGTCGTGTTTTCTTTTGTACGCGACACACGAAACGATTATATACGATCGTGTATATATATATATATATATAAACAATGTTGTACCAAGGATGAAAATTATATTGACGTTGGAAATTAACTCGGGCGTGTACACTGTAAAACGACGGTTTACGCGTACGTTTCGTAGGGTTTTCAAAATCTCGATATTGAACAATAAGAACGCGGTTTAGCGTCATTATTTCGGTGACGATTACGATAACGGACAAACGATTTTTCTGACTTAAAAGAGAATTCGGAAAATAGGAACTTCGTAAAACTGGGAACCGATTAGGCAGACGGAAACTAGAAACGGACGAAGAGGCCCCGAACGAGGGGAAAACCTAACCAAACGTACGCTTATAGGTGGGCCACGTACGTTAATTATAACCCGCTAATAATTCGATATTTCGTGTAGTATGTAATGTAAGCGCTATTTGCGAAATTCCATTTTATCTCGCGTGAATAACGAGAAAGTGTTGACGACGAGCAAAAAAGTCGCCGACGATTTCGGGAGAGTTACATTTGCGTATTATTTACATCGTTATTATTCATAACACTTATTGTATAATTAAACACGACGGATAGCGTAATAATGGCGCGTTGTCAAATAGAAAAAAATTAACGACTTCTGAGTAAATAAAACGGGGAAAACAATATTATTTTATAGGACAAGCTCGAATGGTACGGCATAGTGAAAATTACGTCGGTAGAATAAGTCAATTGAAATGTTTAGGTTGGGTTCGGGTTGCCTTGAAGTAATGTTTAGCGACTTGCCGGGTGGTTAGATTAGTATTTTAATCGGGATGTTGCCATTATAAAATTTTAAAAAAATTGGTCGGTTAGAACCGTTATATTATTTTTAATAGAATCCTACGATTTATAACTACTAAAATACGTAAGTTCTGTCGACGCGTCGTATTGTCACGCGGTTATAGCCAAAGACGCGCGAGTTAACGTAAACGTCGAACTCGAATAAATATTGTTAAATTACGACGTAGGTGGCGGCTAAAAGTTAACACGAAAAAACAATGAATTGGGTTGTGAGGAAAATTGTGACAGTTAACGAGTTGTTAAAATGTCAATACGGCATAAACCAATCGACTTATTAGTCAAATTTACATAATTAATGCTCCCCCACCTCTTTTGGTTATAGCGAATAACGGACAACCCGTCGAAATGATCGAAACACATACGGTGGAATAAAATGTTTTCGAAAGAATTAAAAAGAAAACAATTTCGCGATAGATTAGTGGCGGGTACAGTGATATTCTCCAAATATATCCGTTTTTTACGTACGGATTTATCGAGCGCGGATTGCGCAACGGCGATTGTATTCCTCCGTACTAACAAAATCTCGGGAAAGAGGCGATTATTATTGTTTGCATTTTGACGTGTATTCACCTATACGCGCGTGTTTGTACACACGTGCGTAGCTGTATCACGATAGTATGCGCGGTTACAGTAAGTTGTCCGCGATATCATAACCGGCCAGCAGAATATCGTTATTTTTTTTTCTCCCTTTTACCGGTTTCACGAAGAAACGGGTCATCAAATCGGACCAAGGTCGACGAGATTGTATCGAAACGAGTATAATACACGCGAAACTTTTTAATCCTCGGTCCCGCCCCGTGTACGTATAAAATCGATATTATTTAATCGGGGCGACGTTCGTAAACACGTTTAAAGACGTCTATATAATACACCGTCGACAGAAAGACCGTGAAATCGTATTTATTTCCCTATGTCGATAGTTATAGTAATCTATCGTCGAACTATTCGATTTCACGCGGGCGATGCCGACGTTTTTCCGGCGTATTATTTCAATTGACCGTCGTCCATTCGCGTATTTTTTCCCGAAGTATATCCAACAAGCCGTTTCTCTCGAAACCGGCGACGTTAATATACAGTAGAGTCTCGTTAATCCGGACTTGACGGCACCGGGACTCTGTCCGAATCAAACGGAATCAACTTTAGAACGTATCCAGAATTAGTTTTATAAAACGATTAGAATCGACGTTTCGATCACAATTTTTTACGACGTAGCCCGATCGTAAGAAACGATATATAACAAAATCTTATTGATTACGTCGACGGTTGTTGTTCGTTATCTTTGTTCGTATTTTATTCGCGTATTTACGTTCTTCTTTTCGCGCATTTCGTGATCCGTCCGGACTGGCGGCGGGGGTCCGAGACACTCTACTCTATATCGGTTCGTATTGAGCGTTCAACAATCGCTCGGACTCCGATTAACCGTGAAAAATAAAAACCCCGCGACGACGAACGTTTAAAAGTTAGATAGTTTTTCCGGACACTTTGTATATAAAAACGAATCGGTTCCGTCCGGTGTAAATCGATTGTCCGGAATTTTCGGCGTATTGTCGACATCGTTCTCGTGTTAGCCGATGTTTATATTATCGTCTCGGCGTTACGACGATAATTCCGATAAACCCCGGCGGTGGTTACGCAATATCGTCGAAACATACGGCCAATTACTACGGGTCGGAACAATATTATCGCGATACGAACACAACAAGGAACGGCGGTCGAATCGGTTACGAAATACGTACGCGCCGAATACGTACGCAACCCCGAGAAAAACGTAAATACCGCGGTAATTAGTCGAGTTTATTAAATCGGAATACGTCCGGTATCGCGCAATCAGACCGTACTTGCAGCGTACCGAGCCGTTAAAATAATTAACGCGCGCAAAATGTACGACGCGAATACTCGTCGGTTATAAACTTTGCTTCGTGGCCTTGGCCTAAAGGCGGTACGGTAATTTTGTCGTGATTTGAAAAACGGTTCGCGTACGCGAATACGTTTACTTATATCGTTATATAATACGTTGGGTCTTGTAAAATGTTTAGCAATAACTCGTTTGGATTGATGAACCGCGGTATACAGAATACACGCGCGGTCTACCGTTTTTGCGAAATACCGACGCGAGTCGTCGCAATATTACTAAAAACAACAAAAAACAAACGAATAATATTACGTTAGCGCGTCCGTCGGCCCTATATCCGAACTAATTGTACGGACCCGTTTGTAATTTTCTCGTTGTTTTCAATCGCGTTATTATAGTTTCGTGTGGACGGCGTACATAGGCGTAACTAAAAACCTTACGACGCCAACCGAACGAATATTCAAGCGGCGGAACTCGCGTATATTACGACGGTAACGACCAATTTGAAGCGTCCATAATCGACCTTCCCCGGTTATGTCATTTCGCCGTCCGTTTTCGCTACGCGCGTTGCGGTCCGATCTAGTTTTGTTTCGTATCGACTACTTTTAAATATTCCGACCTTCGTGTCCGATAACTGTAACGAGACCGCCTGTTTTCTTCGAACGTCAAATCGTGTAACGCGAAACGTCGACGTTCGTTCCGTCGAGAAAAACACGAGCGTATCGATTATAACGAAGAACAGCGAGAGCTATACGGGTACGAAATGAAACATACGTCGTAGAAAATATAATTCGGGTAGACGCGGATAGTTCTATCTGTTCTATCATATTGGGAATGGAACGATTGTTAAGGAAACACGTCGAAATTGAAAAACGCGTCAATTAAAAAAAAGTGTCCGCGCCCGAGTTGTTACTACCGGAAGGTAGCGTAACACGCGTGTAGTAACGCCAAGCCAATTTTTCGCGAGAAAACAATCGCGGCCGGCGCAATAAACGGGAACAAACAAAACGCGCGTCCCGTGGAAAGGTTCGAAACGTCTATCGGTCGAAATTAAATCGCCGTTTTTTTTTTGAACTCCAAGCGACGCGGTTGTAGCAACTCGGATATCCGTGACGCGTTTGCTTTGACAAAAATTCCGCCGGAACAATTTCGGTTGTTGTAAACGTCGTTTCGTGCTTAATCACGGGGCGCGCGTTTAACGTATAAAAAAAGACTTCGGGTACGAATTTGGTACCTGACGCGTTTCCCGTATAATGCCAACGTTTTCGTTACAGGAAGGTTTGCCGATCCGGCTGAAGGGTATACACGTTCTGAACACGCAGTCGATCATTGACAAAGTCATGATGCTGGTTAAACCGTTCATGAAAAAGGAGCTGCTAAGCATGGTAAAGCGTATTTCGTAAATCACGCGGTACGCCGACCACGGAGCACGAGGCAGTTACCGAATTTAAAAAACATGTTTCGCGACGCCATCTATCGTTACTACCATTACGGTTATTATTAGTCTCAATAATGGGACATCCCGAACTGTTTTCCGGAATTCATACCGCGACATTGTCGCCGGCGAGACTACGATTTCGAAATATACGTCATAACGATTGAAATTTCGGAGGACCCCTCCGGGGTGGGGGTGGGTTTATGAGAGGGCATTTCCTCGTTTTACGTTTACAATTTTCGGTATTACGATAAATCGTACACGATATTATAATTCGTGCCGTTGTCACGCGACCGTTGTCAATTACCGACCTTTCGTCCACCATTCCGCGCTGGCCGTATTCAACGTCATCCGACACGCGGAATTTTTTGAATATCCGTTCGACCTCACACCGGTGCTTCCACATCCCGAAGCAGTGTTGGAAGTCAGTTTAGCCTTCAGGGCACTCGGCCCTTTTTTTTTTAATAGTCTCCGCTCTTTCGGCGGAATTTTCAATTTTGGAAATAGCCAAAGGTCCTTGGGGGGGGGGGTACCTACGTCGGAACTATACGGAGGCTGGCCCAAGTCGAATTATATTTCGCCAAAAATACGACCGTTAGGAAACCGTGTCGCGCGATCTTGGCACAAATTTACGGCGCGTTCACACCTTCATAATCAAAGAAAACGATCATAACACGGATTCGACATTGTTCCGACAAACTTTTTTCGATCGTGACTCGAATGGTAACTGTCATTTTGTAGACTTGTTTCATAACCGTAAACCCACACGATTCGTCACCGGCGACGATCTTTTTTAATAAACGTTGGCCGTTAGTGACGAACGCCAAGTCGTTTTCTGCAACTTCAAAGCGAACATTTTTCTGTTCTACCGCGAGCAATTGTGGAATGAATTTCGTACATACGCGAATCGTGTTCAAATTTTCGACCGGAATTCTCGAAACGCCAATTTTCTGAACTCACTATGCTAGTTCACGCAACGTTCTCGCGAATCGCGCGCGGTCGATATTTTCCGGTGTTAATGTGCTCGAAAATCGACGCGAGTCAACAAACACCGCGGCCATAATTCAACAGCCCTATTATTTACCTTTTGTAATAAGAAATTCAAATTGCACGTTGAAATTATTGAACGCGATAAGACGCTATAAATAATTGTAACGACGCGCGCGATCTAAACGCGTGTGGTTGGCCTCTTCGGTGGCCGAAACGTTCGTGAGGTTACGCGTTTATCCAACAGAAGTCGCTCGAACGTTCCTGGCGCGGTGTTACGAACGCACGCACGTCCACGGATACTTTTCGGACGCGCTCCGTCGGGATAATTCGGTTGAATTCGAAATAAATTTTTTCGAAGTCATTTTGATAATTCCGTAACCGCCTCCAACCCTCAAACGTTACTTGTAACGCAGTGGTCTGGGCCGTACAAATAACGAAATACACGCGCGAACGACACGATAACGATACGACCGCGCGGACTCGTTTCAGGTACATTTCTACACGGAGAGAGACTTGGAGAAGATTTACGAAACGTTACCGAAACAATGCATGATCGAAGACTACGGAGGTCAATCGCAGTCCATCGAGAAATTGCACGGTGTGTAATAAGTACATAATCGTTCTCGGGAGTTTATTACGCGCGTCGAGTATCGTCTCGAATTAACGGTAACCCGAGTTAGAATACGAAGTTCTAGACTCGACGTTGCCGTCATCGTTATCGTCGTCACGATTGTTTACAAATCGTGATATACCGTACGTCCTTTGTCGTTGCGCTCAACGCGTATAACATAATGTTCGTATACGTTCTTATTATTTCGTTCCGAGGCCGCCGACCCTGTGTGTACGACACACTTTTGACTCGACAGAACGGGACAAAATCGCGTTTAAAAATTGTTGTTTTTTCGAAAAGGGGACGTCATCGTGTCGATCTTATTGAAATTCAGTGAAAAAGGGTACACGTACGGAGTGTTTTTAGTGTTATTTTTACCCCAATTCCTTACGATTGTACCAATTTTGAATAATATTGTACGACCTTGTAACTATTTTTTTCGTCTCAGATTATGTCGTCTCGTTCTTTTCCAAGTTTGGTGGTACGCAAGTGGATTCGTACTCCGTAACTAAGAAAACGGGACCGTTGTGTTTTTCAAGCTCTCGGAATATACGGTTTTTTTTTTCGGAAAAACGTTTCTTTGCCGGAAATTTCGGGTAAAACTTGGCCGAACCATTCGGAATCAGCGCTTTAACGATTCGGGAATATCGATCGTTTCCGGACGTCTATCCGATAACCGTGTCGAATTAATTTATATTCGACGTTTCGTTCGTTTTTCGGTAAACGTTTATATTTTACGACGATCGCGCGTAGCTCGGTGGTAATTTAGTAATTTCTTAAAGGGGGAAGGGGCCGGTCGCGTAACGATCAAGCGGACAATTCATTCGACGTGTTTCTTTACAGCGCATTTCGTCGAATGGATGAAGTTATTGAAACCGCTGTTCGACCAAGACTATCAATACCAAGTGGACGAATCGAAGAGGCCGAAAAAGAGCAAGAAGTGCTTATCGACGACGTTCAAATCGTTGGACATCGACTGATCGCGTCACGTTATTAATTGATATACACACACACACGCATATATATATACAATTTTTGTTTTTGTTAACAAGTGTTCGTCGTAATTACGCCGGACATATAAAACGGGATATATATATAAATATATATATATATGTATAAATTATACGGGAAGGGTAAAACAATATATTTATTATAAATTTAAGCGGCCTTAGGAAAGCCCTCCCGCCGCGGAAATAATACGGCGGTTTTTTCGCGTTTTTAAACGTTAACAAATTATATTTGTGACGTACGCCGACCGTGACGTTAATTAACAACGACCGAACAAAATAAAAAAAACCGAATCGTTAAGGTTTAAATCGCCGGCAATCGCGTTGTACGTTACGCCGTTATCGATCGTATTATTTCCACGACGTTCGCGTAATGTCGCCGTGGAGCGTGTACGTTTATTTTATAATGGCGCGCGTGGCTTACGTAGCCCGGCCGTACGGTTTACGCGTAATTATTCGGTCCGGCCGTTCGTGTCCCGCCGTCCCGGCGTTTTATGATTCGGAACTATGTCTCGTACGCTCGGAAATATCGTTGTTAGTAAACGTTAACACCGAACGCGTTTGGCGTAAATAAAACGCTACGATACCGTAACGACGACGGCAAAACGATCGTTTTATTATTCCGCGAGAACGTTCCGCACGCCGTTGAGAGGTGCGCGCACAACGGTCTAAGCTAGTCGACGACGTCGCGTACATCTCGCGCGAAAATGACGACGCGCTTAAACCCGACGTTGGCGTGTTTCGCAACGTTTTATGGGCCGGTACACGCGTTTCAAACGGTATCTGTGGATATCCACGAAAAAGGGTATTATTCGAAAGGTAGCTTTCCAAACGCTAGTAGCTACCCCCAATCGCGTTTCGCCACCCGTGCACGTCGGCCGTTCGTTCAATTGGCGCGACGTCGCCGTACGACCGTTTCTATAGCCCGCGCGATTACCGTATATTACGATAGTCCGTCGTTGTGTTTCTCTTCAATTCGGCGTTTAATCGGTTCCGCGGCGCCTCGGGAAGTAGTGCGCCCTGCTCGTCCACAGGCGAAGCCAACAGATTTTGTCCCCTTTCTTCTGGGAACGCTTCAAGTCGTTCGACGCGTCCTCCAACTACGATCGGCATAGACAAGTTTCCCAAAATGGGGTAAACAATCCGCCCGATGTTTCTCCGATCAGTAATCGGGACGTCGAAATAATTCAAATCCGACGAGCTCGACGCAGTTCTCTCATCAAACCCTATGTACGCTCGTATCGATCACGGTTAGGGTAACTGTCTAATGACATTAACCGCAACGAGCCAGACGTTCGACGCTTCGACTCTTACTCGTCGCCGGACTGTGTGGACGTGTATAGTCAATATATTTCTCGGCCGTGCTTTTCGGTTGACTACGTTCGTCCCCTTAATTGTCGTAATTCCTTCTCTCCATACGACAGGCGGCAGCTGATCGAAATACGCGGCTGTATAAAAATGATATTTACCGAACAATTTCGGTATCCGCCGAAATTAAAAAGGTTATTTCTCGAAAGGCGGCTTTTAAATAGTACCGTTAAATTATTCGAAAGCTATAAAAGGTTTTTAACGATACGCGTGTCGTTTAACGTTCTCGGTATAGTCAAATCGGATAGGGCTTGGGCGTTTTGTTTCCAAAACATATTATTACCCGTTCTCGTTTCGCGTATATTCGAATAATAAAACGCCACGTTCGCCTTCCGTTATTTCCTCCGCGGTCAACGCCAGATTATTTATTAAACGCCCGCCGCGATTAACGTTTATCTCCACCTAATTGTCCCGTTGACGGCCGCTTTCAGCATTACGTTAGCCGTAACGTCCCTGTTTTTTTTTCGACTGTATCGGCAATACCACTCGCTTGGCCGGAATGCCCGAAGGCAGTGCTTCGGTCCAGCGAGTCGCCATCGTTTATCGCAAACGGTACGTTGGTACGCGACAACAATGCCGCTTAATGGAATGGGCGAGCAACGGAGCTATTCCCCCACGTTGTGTTTTACCTCGCGTACGTCGAATCCAAAACCATAACATCCCAAATCCGTCCCTTATATTTCTCGTCGGCCGGATATTCGTTCGCGAAATACCGCTCGTGCCGGTAAGTTTTCCGGTAGGTTTTCCGAACGATTCGGCGTAATTAAAACTCGCGTACTACGCGCCCGTCGAGATGTGTCGGTTCGGGTAACGTTTACCGTCGGCTAAAGAATAACCGCCACCGAATCGGCGATACCGGTCGATAGTGGAAACGGTACGTCCGAAATTAATTGTCAGTCACCAGGAAACCGACGAACTGCGACGCGTTGTCGATACGAATACGAAACAACGGGCGCGCGCCGAATCCCGGGGCCACTTCCACCGCGGGACTCTACACCGGGTTTAACCGTCGACGGACGGGGGATGTTACGGCGGTCTTTACTCCGCGCGGTCTCGAAAAACAAACGCTACACCCTAAAGGATAACGACGGATATAATTTTTTTGTCTACAAAATTTTCGTATAATCGTCCGGCGAAAATACGTTTAACTTACGGTCGGGGGGAAAAAAATCGTATCGCCCCGCCACTTTCTAGCCTCTTCCGAACTATCCCTCCTCTTCCGACACACCGTTGCCTAGGGTGCTTGTCGCCCGATTTAAAATTGATTCTTCGCCCGCGTATTTATCTTTTCCGTCACTAGCGCCGGTTTCGGTTATTCCGTATCGTCTGATTGTTCTCTGTTTCTTTCCCCTTTACCTTTACCGGTAATTGTCCAGTCGTAATAGAATTATTTTTAAAAAACTAAATATACGTATAAAAAAAAACGAAACGCCAATATTTTCCGACACTCGGCCCGTATAATTAATAGATTACAAAGCGACACCGCGCGCGTAAATACCGTAGGGTAAAAGGCGGTCGAAATAAATGTGGACGAATAGCGAAACGCCAATAACAATAATGATAAAACGAAGAAACAGACGTCTGGCAAACGTTTATTCGTTTTGTTTCTTCGATATTGTATGGAAACATAGTAACAGTCGAAACGTAACGGCGATATTATTTACCGAAGATTTTAAAAAACGAAAGAGAAAAGATCTTCAGACGATCGTTATCGCGAACGCGTCGACCAAAGGTTGAAAAGTGTTCCTCCGAGACGCGCGTTATTCGTTAAACGTCCCGGCCGTCGTTCGTAATTCGTTATTTATTCGATACGTTTCGGATTTTATACATTTTTTTTTTTTGAATCGTAAATAGACGAGCGTGTTCGGGACAGTGCGTGCGCCCCGGGTAACTTTTCCTCACGGAAACAGCCGTCCCAAATTGCACCACCGCCGTTGCCGCGTCACGGTACGAATAACGCGTATGTTAGCTGCAGCTGCGGCGCAACGGGCAGCTGACGGGCTGTAATATGTTAATAATACAAATTATAATTCCGCGCACGTCAACGGTTCTCGCTCGATACTTGCACGCAGAAACGTTCGAACAATCCGCCAAACAACGTCGGATTTTTCGTACGTTTAGCCGTCTCGTCAACCGATCGTCGTCGCGTTTTTGTTCCGATCGAGTCACGGGGATAATTCGCGTTCGATCGCCATCGTCGGCGACAAGTTCGTCGTTCGTCCCGTTTATTCGTTGGCTCCACACGCCATTGTGTCGACGACCGCGCAAACGCATAACGTGAACGCCGTGTGGTTTACGGGCGCGCCTCCTATCCGAAATAACGAAAACATGTTCGCGTACGCCTCTAAAGCGTTAAGAACACCATGCACGCGTCGAACGCGTGAAATCGTTTTACGTTACCGTATGGTAGGGACGCGCGCGCGACCGGTATAATGGACGATCATTTTAGGCGATTTACGGGAGGAAAAATCACGATAAACGGACCTTTGACCGCCTGAACGTTACATTACGCGTACGCTCGTTTAAAAGGAAAAGAAAAAACGACGCGTTGGACAATGTACGCGTCGCGACGATAATGAAAAGAAAAAAGATTACGAACAA
Organism: Geopemphigus sp. TES_GeoC_2020; assembly: GCA_025469175.1. Classification (NCBI taxonomy): domain Eukaryota; kingdom Metazoa; phylum Arthropoda; class Insecta; order Hemiptera; family Aphididae; genus Geopemphigus; species Geopemphigus sp. TES_GeoC_2020. The sequence continues at coordinate 42,288 of JAIPRN010001065.1, forward strand.
TTGGTTCGACCAATATATATATAATGACGCGTACGGTCGTAGACCGTCTACGCTAAGATTAACCATTAATATAATAAATCTGCGGGCGAGACTAATTTTTTATCGGACGACACACATTGTACAGCTGACGATAGTCGTATACAGAAATGCCGTAGTGGAATCGACCGAGGAGAACCCGTCTGATTCGTCGGAATTATTCGTTTGTCGTTAGATCGTATTCATTATCGTTCGATTTTTTGTGGTTTTTTTTTTAATCGATTTTTTTATAACCCCCGTCGTGTAACTGATTCGTATAATAAAGCGGACGCGCGTAATGTTTATAGTTTCGTTTCGTAATTTACGTTCGCGTTTGCCCGAAAACTACGACATTTCACGTCCGTACGCGAGTGAAACGAACGAGTACATTCCGCGTGTTTTCGGTTGGCCACCAAATACGGACGGCCGGGAACATATTGAAAACCTAACCGGAATCAATAGCGTCGTAAATGTCGACGAGAACTTGCGGTGAAAAATTGCGGAAATCCCGATGGGTCCTAGACGGGGGAGGGCAATCGCGACGGTTTTTTTTTATACAGCCGTTGGAAATAATTTAAAGCGTCCGTGTGGATCGGTAGCGGCTAATATGTTCTTTGAAAAAACGTAGCGCGAGCGTACTTTTTCTCCGATTAAACGATTTCGTTAAACGCCGTTAACTCGTTGTTTTTTTTTTTGAGGGCCTCGCACGATTATCTTATGCCCGCGCGAATTTCGACGCGTAATTTTGTTTTTACATCGGGTAGTAACGACGAATTAACGACAAATAAAATTGTACCGTTTTCGAACGTCCTAACATATATTATCCCGACCGGTTTAACGGACGTTATAAAAATGCACGAATCGGACAAAAATACAACGAACGAAACGTGTGTAATTGGTCGCGAAATATACTCGCGGTAAACAATGCGGTCGCGTACTTTTCGAACACGAAAAACGGTTAATTAATCGTTCGGACGACGGTCGATCGAGCGGGCCCGGCGACTATTTAAACGTCCGAACGCGCCGTCGTCCGTAACCGCCGACGGCAAAAACGAGTTCCGAAATATTAATACGGCCGCTTGGAGGGAGGCGAATGCCCGTAGACGTCTCATAAACGGGCGCGTGATTTTCTCGTTTTTACCACGCGAATCGTTCGACGTTTGGAATTCGGCGGGCGGCCGGATTATCCGAGTGATGTGGAATCTGTGACGTACACACTTTGGAAATGTCCATTCGCCCACTCGCCCACAAAAGCCTTACGCGTTGCGAAACGTTCGCTGGACGAACGGCCGTTTCCCTCTCGTTATTTATCGAACGGCCGCGGCGACCGTAAACGTACGTTCGTTTTCTCCTCGATAAACCGACGGCGCGAATTTTGTTTTTCGGAAATTCCGACTGCGCCTACGTTTGTCGTAACCACACCGTCCGCCGTTTTCGTATCAAGTCCGTTCGGCCTTTCGTATTGCCTCGGCCTCTAACCGTACGTGCCGCTGAAACGTACCGGACGACGGTCGCGGTGAAATTGCGCCGGACGCAATCGTACGGTCCGATACGATTTTCCTGCACGGTCGGACGGACCGGGGGATGCTGGCGGGCGCGTTTCTCCGTCTCGTTTCGGGCACGCTTTTCAAACGTCTTCAAACGCCACGTCAGGTTAGGTTTTTGATCAGGCCGTTACTGTTTTTGGAAACTATTTTTCGTTCCGTCTCTTTCGTTTCGCCGCCGACGGAACGAACCATCGTAATTTACGCGCCATACCCGTGGCGCAATATTTGTACGCACGCACGCATACGCGCGTATACGAATTATGTATTTTCTATTTTTACGCGGGCGGCACGTAGTTCGCGACTCGTTTTGTTGTTGCGCGCCACTATCTACAATTCCGCGACGCAGTTACGCGGTTGTATACACGCGCGTGCGGTTTATTTTATACGCCGTCGAATAAACGAAAACATCCGTCCCGTAGAATGGTTAACGCACTACCGTAAATATCCGGCGTACGCTCGCGCGGTAATTCGTCCGTCCGTCCGTTCGTCGTAAACCGTTTTTGCGCGACGGCCCCGTGGGTAATTATTATTATTGTACGCCGGAGCCGCGCGAAGACATACGGAAACGTCCAATGGCGCGCGTTCTCCCGTTAACGATATCGTCTTTTTGGGAACCGTGTCTAGCGCAAGGGGTTTTCCGCGCGGGACAATGCGGCACGCAATTTACGTTTACCGGCGCGGTTCAATTTCGGAACTACGCCGTTTAGGAGACATTTCGCTTGTTCCCCGCCCCCGATACGTACACGCGCACAAGACGTTCGAACGGAACGTAATAAAGTTCGTGAAAAACGGCGAATCGTTTGAATTTTTAAAATCCAATCTCGCCGGTACGGAACGACCAAATGTACGAGCGCGTCGCGGTATCAGAATTTTTCGATCGACACGCGAAATTGCCGAGCGACGAACGTAAGTTTATATAAAAATACGTTCGGAATTCCGCGACGGGACGAATACCATATTATATCGCTTAAACGACGTCCGATGAATTATCTCGTCTGCACACACACACACACACACACACGTACTCGTGATTTAATACGTCGCGCGTGTTTATATACGACGGCGGCCCGAGAGGGTAGAAAATGTAATATACTCGTACGTGTGTTCTCCGTCGAAAATTCCGAGAATGATGTGTCCGACGTATAACACTCGCTTTGTCTCGTCGGCGACGATTATATATATATATATATATATGTATGTATGTATATGAATTTTTCTTTGAACAACAGAAACGGAACGGTTACCAATTTTTCAGTTATACACTCTGCGCCGTCGTGGGGACACACGGACAGTCGTATTATAAAGTCAATATACGGCGTCGTTTACGTGTGTATATATATATATTCCTCCGGCGTCCTGAACGTAATCAATATAACGCGAACGAAAAAGAGGAGCGGTTCACACGTTCCAGACACTGCGAAACGTAATTCAAAACAATATTTCGTGTACGCGCGCGTAAAAAAAAAAACGTCGACTCCAATCCGAGCGGCCGGCTTTCTCGTGGGCGTCGCCGCGTATTATGATACGGTGGACGAGAGGAACACGGACGAAAAGAAAACCGCGCGCACGCGTTACCGGCCGCGGGCGTATCATTTTACCTCGTACACACTCGAGGTCGACGACGGACCGACCCGACGCAAATGTCGACCCCGGAGGCGTTCTCGTCACGGCGCTCCGAATTTAGTCCACGAGACGAATAAGTACCGAAAATAATTTCCCGTCGGTCGTGTATTCGCCGGAAATTTCTCCGTCCGCCCGGGCAATCACGTCGGACGTGATCTCATCCTTCGGCTGGACGTCCCTCGTTTTAGGACGACCCGGTGCCGGCGTTCTCGTAGTCGTTCCTCCGCGTTTTGTCCCGATTACTTTCGCGCGTCACTGTGGCGTTCTTCCCATTCGGCCCGTGCTCGACGCACTATTTCCAAAGTTACCGCGGTTTTCAATCAATTTCGCGAAAACAACGGGACAAATTAGCCAGACACAAACCGTACGTAAATATGAAAAAACGCGAAATCTGTGTCGATTGTTTCCGGCCCGATGTGTCGAACGGCGTTTTCAATTCTACTTGAACGAAGTACACGTTGACGTTAACAACCGGGAGGGTTCGTAAGTTCGTGCGCGGTAAAAACCGTGTTTAAAACGCGTTTCGACGACTGTCCGAATCAGGCGCGTCGAGACGTAAACGACGACGTGTTACGGATACCGTCCAGACCAAACCTTTTGGCTTGTTTCCGACGTTTCGTCGACGAGCGATTGGATAAATCGAGGCGAAACACCTCCAGTTAATATCGATAACAACGAAGAAACACGCGAACGTTCGTCTGTCCACACTCGCGGCCGCGGAACGCTACAGTTTGTCGACGCGAAACACATCCGTCGAACACTTTTTCGGGTAATTTTGTTTTGTTTTTTTTTTTTGAAAATGTCCGGCCGCTAAATACACGAGGAAACGCGGCGAAAATGTCGACCGTTTTCCCTGCGACGCGCGACGAATTCGCGTAGCTCGCGTGTCGCGTTTAGCGCAACCGATACGTAAAACCCGTCAACGTTGCACGTCTGTTCCCATTTTCGACGCGCCGACATAGGCGCTATTCGTTCGAGAATTGTAGTTTCGTAAAATCGCTACGGCTGACGACGCACAAACGACCGTTAAACAACGACACATTGTATTCGATTATGACGGTCAACGAGGCCGTCGTTCCTTTCGTTCGATATTGGAACGTTTCGCTATCGATTATATATTACGAAACAAGTAGTCGCCCAGTAGCGCGAAGTCAATCACCCTCTCGGCTAGCGCGATAATTGCCGACGTCGTTAATTTCCGCCGTATATTACGCTCTCGGGATCGAACCGCACGATAAAACGCTATTAATTCGTTATAGGTTCAATTATCGACGCGTAGTATCGCGAAGCCGTTTAATTGTCGAAGTTCCTCCGCACTGCCGCGGCACCTGTTTACGGATACGTAACGAAAACGACGATTTACGTCCTGAAACCGCGACGCACGGCGCTCAAACGACGAAACACGTTAAGGATTTTGAAAATTTTTAGGAAAATTTAATTTCCTACGAGACGTATATTTTTAGTCAATAATAACGAAAAACCAAAATATGTTTAAACTTCGATACACGTTATAATACTACGTGTTCGTTAAAAATGAATAATCTATTAAAGTTTATAACGTGTGTCTTGTTTCGTTAGGGTCGTCCGATTTATTTATTTAAAAATTTTTCCCCCCCTCCCGACATTCAGGTCTAAGTACGCCACTGTTTGCGTCCACGTTATTGGCGAGCGATTTTAGAAATTATCGCCGTTAGGGAATTCGTTGATTCGTAATCGGATACGGCGGGCGAAACGACAATCCGGACGCCTTCAAAGGTGTCCGTGACAATCTGCGACGTAATTTCGAGACGGTCCGTTGGACGGACGGAGCAACACGCGTATTACCGACGTACGCCGGTCATTAACGAAATACGACGCGGGCCCGCGTAAATAACCGACGAACTCTTCTTCTTCGCCTTATTTTCCCAGCTATTTGTGATCGGTCACCTTGGTCCTCAACCTCCGCTTGACCCGATCTCCCATATCATTTACACACCGGCAGTTCTCATATCACATTCAATCACGTTCAACCACTTCTTCTTTAACCTCTTCCACGTCTTCCTTCCACGTTCAATTCCATAACTGTTCTTACCGTTTCCGAAAAATAACCGACGAAACGGTAATCGAAAATCGTTTTTCCCGTATCGTCGTACCGCCGCGCGAGCGTATTAATTCCCGTTCGATTTCACACAGTTCCTAGTGAACACGACTTGTAATACATTTTTACCGACGTAGCGGGCGTATTGTACATTTTTAGTAGGATTTTCGTCAGCGTCGCGTTTTTTACTCTTTTTTTTTTTTGAACGGAATGAACTTAAGATTACGTAAATCGCGTTTTCGTTCGGGTTTTTTTTTACGGCGACGAATTACGTAATTACGAAACAACGAACAACGGACTCGTTTGTAACGTGTTTAGTCGATCGAAATGAAAATATTTACGTACGAATACGGTACGTATTATTGACTCGACATTCGCGCGCGTTTATAAATAACGTTATTCGAATCGAACGTCGATAGTGTGTACACACTACCATTATTAATCGCCGATCTAGAACAAATACGTTTAACGATGTTTGTTTCGTGTTTTTTCGAAACCACGCCGTCCCGATTACGCGACGATCGTTTCTTCTTTTGTTCAGCGGCTAAACCGCGAGCTCAACACGTACGTGGCTTAATAACGCGCCTTTTAACCGCGAACACGCGTACGTGTAACCTAACCGCGACGTCGAAACGGAGAGAAAAAAGCGGACAGTTATCCGGCCGAATATTATTAACGATCGTTCTCCGTCGTTGAAACTCGGATGAACGCCGAACGGTTTTGGCCGGACGGGCTTCCTACCAAAAACGTTACCATCCCCGTGGCCGCCGTCGAGCGGATTCAATATCCCAATCGTTTACGGACATTTTAGGAATTGACGAACGCGCGTATACTTCCTACAATATTCGCGGGTAAAGTAAAAAGTTCGACACGCACGTATGGCCGTCTTACAAATCGCCCAACCGTTTGTACAAATTCGGCGGTCCGTCCGACAGACTACGCGTCGTCGTTATTATTGTCGCTGTTGTGGCGTATTAGTACTCCGACTACTACCGCCGTCGTCGTATTTTATAGTAACACACCGACGGAAATGCGGCACCGTGTCCGCTCGAAATCGTTCACTTTCGCGTTAGTTGTGTTTATATATATACGTTTTCTGCGAACATTCTCGAAAGTCTGATACGAAGTAACGCCGCGCGTTTGAAAAACGAACGAACGCGGACGACTGAATACGCGGAACGAAAAAATACCTTTCGACATTATTAACGTGCGTATATAGAACGCCGATAATTGTTCATCGGATCACGGAACGCAATGAGCGCGCGACATTTTAGACAAATCACGAACGAATAGGTCTCGGGCGCGTGCTTACCGGACAAGTTTTCGAATTAAAACTTGCGGTCCAAAAGGGGCGAACATAATAAACCGACTCACGGGCGTTCTACCGGACGATTATTGCGTAGAATTATTTCGACTACCGGTCGTAAAATAAGCCAACGAATGTGAATGGACCACGCGTTTTGGCCGTCGCCGAACATTCCGGTTTCATTCGGTGTTGGACGGTGCGCGTTCGGTTTTTGAGCGTCGCGAAGATCGCGCTATTTACTACGCGAAATTCTCGATTCGACAACAAGGCGACGACCACTTCGGCCGAAAAAACTACGGAACTATTCGACGGTTCCGAGTTGGGATTACAGTTTTGCCGACGTAAACTGGAAAATTGATCGGCGACGGAACATTCCGTTCGACGGCGAGTGTATTTTCGCCGTAAAAGTCGACGCCCGAGAGTTCGGGCAGCAGGAATCCAAAAGCCGGGAACAACTAACGCGGCGAACACTGTGTATACGGTTTGACCGCGAGAAACGCGCGTTTGTCGTAACATAAATATATATATACACCGGAAAGTTGGTCGTTTTTTTCGCAGTTTCAAAAACGCGTGTAACGCTTAATACTATCATTCGTCGTTTACGTATAACGTTTCGTCTCGTCCATTTCGCGTGCGTAGTTAGAAATGCGCGTCAAGTTCCGAGTCTGTCAACCGGCAACGTGTGTTTGTGTGTGTAATGTAAAGTGATAGCGAACGGGCGCGTAACGTAATAACGTTACGATACTATTACTACGACGGACGAGTACACGACCGAGGGGAAAATAATGGTCACGCGGTCACGACGGTACATCATCCGCGTAAGCCGACGTTACGTTATCGTTAAGTAGGAATCGCGAAAAAAACTAATTTTAACGCCCGCGCGTAACGAACTCCCTGTTGTGGCGAGTCCCCGGCGACGACTTTATACGTATATATATATACACACGTCGGTTGTTGTCGTTGACCGCGTGCACCGACTTCGCGAGATTAATAAATACCGAGAGGGGACGAAAAAAAAGAACGAATAATAAATTTGTGACGCTCGGTTGTTACGCGGCAACGAGTTTTATTTATACGCGCGGCGCGTTTGTGTACCGGACACTAAATAGACTCGCGAATACTGTGTTAGTTAACATTTTTTTTATCGAGCGTCGTAATAACCGTGTCGGCCATTCAACGACAGTAATACCTACACACGTATTGTGTCCTATATACGTATCGTACCCGTATTTCTCGATATACGCTCGTAAAAAATCGAGCGTTCGCTAATTAGTCGCCTCGGATTTACGGTACTTGTACGCCCGGCGCGGGCGCTCGTGTTTACTATTCGTCGACGGCACTTAAGCGAATCGATTTCCTATGGACGCAAACTCGGCGCGTCCCCCGTGCGACGACGTCGTCGTGAAATCGTCGCGCCGGAATTTAAATTGTCAACGAGCCGCTGAAACGCGTCGAAAATTGAAAATGCCGCCGTAATGAAACGATATTATTCGAGTACGTCGGCCGAACAAACGCAAGTAGTTCGTCGTAACGTTATTATTAGTTTACGCGGGAATCGGCGGTGTAACGCGTCTTGGATTTCGGATAGGCGCGCGTTGGTGGCAATAAATAATTTCGTCGTTTCGAGCTCGCGATTCTATTGTAACGGCCAAAGGCGATCGTTATACTCCTTTAACAATCAGGAACTAGTCGTTTAGACGACAATGTTTTCGTAATCATATCGCGGGCGTGACAACAACAGAAACCGTGAAAAATTAGAGCCATTCGCTACGGGGAAACGTTTTCGGGCGGACGGCAAATAGAAAAACCATCGTGAAATAAAAAAAAAACGTCCCCGTATCAATCCGTCCGAGTATAGGACGCGGCGCGGGCTGTAAATAGGCGTAAATCGGCTGTAAATCGCGCGTGTATATCACGTAATTAACGCCAATAATAAGTTTTGTAGAAATATCGACGCGGGAATGATAAGAAACGCGTCGTCAATAATGAATACGAAAGGGAATAAAACGAATCGTCTCGAACGGAAAACAATAATTTTCGTTTCGGTTCCGAACGGTTGACGCGTACTCGATACGAATTTCGGACGAAAACTTGGCGAGGCGGAGCGGCCGGCCATCGTAGCGCAATTGCCGATGTACGAAATTATATATTTACGGGGTACGCGTCGATCGGGCGCGTAAATTATGTAACGCGTCCATTGATGACGAGCCGCGCGAATATGTTTACGCTGGTTTATACCGTACGTCCGCGACGTTACCGAATGTTTTTCGATTTCGAAAACAATGTCGACGTTAACCGAATACTGTTTGTGTACCAACGACGTCGGTACGAGACGGGGCCCGTGTTTGGAATCGCCCCACGATAAGCCCGACGAATTGATTCGGCGCGCGCGACGGAAACGCGAGCGCCAATACCGCCGAATCGCGAGTCCGCACAATTGCACGTACTCGACGCATCGGAACGTCGTGCCTACGCACGTTTACGGACTACGGAGGCGAAAAAGGTGACGGCCGGTTGATAAAGTGTACGTTACGCCAACCGGATCGAAATAGGAGACATGTCTAGTCGAATCGATCGTAAGAATCCTTTCCGTGGCTGAAACGGTCGTCGCGATTTATCAAGGCAGAATCTTTCAAAAATCGTTTTCCGCCTGCCCCTTTTTGACGTAAACGTATTGTTTACGGGGGAGCGCGCTCGAATTTGGGCGATTCGAAAATTCGTTAACGACGGCCGAGATAACGCGAATACCGTCGACAAATCGGACACGACCAGGAGAGAGCCGAATAGTATTTTAATTGGCACGCCGCGCGCTCTCCGAATTATTTAACGACGTTAATGACGATATTATAATTATCGATTCGGGAGTTCCTTAATTATATAGGACCGAGACGAAACACTTTTGCCCCGAGAAACGAACGCGAAACGCGCTAATGAAATTACTCTTTAATTATAATTGTTCTGAACGACGGGGCGATGCGTGTTTAATATTGCGCGCCGATAAATTAGTCAAGAATTTACGATACACGGGAAGTGAAAACGGCTAGACGTGATAAGGCCAGACGAGTGGTGCGCCCGTCCCCCCATACACACCGCCACGTATTCGCGATTACGTTTCGTGGGAGCGTAATTTTTTTTTTTATTTACATTAGCGCGCGCGCGCGCGATAACGATAGTCGTAACAAACAAACCAAACGGCGGAAAGACAACTTTTTTTTTATGTTTACCGCGATGAGGTGTTGTATGGTCTCGACCGATTCCCCGACCATATTTGCTAGGCTAGAACGTACCGACTAGTACACTAATACGCGTATATTTCTATCGACAGATTTACGGACGCGTACGCGGTTGTCATATTAAAAACGTATTTATCGGTCGGTTAGGACGCACGGCCGTCCGGCCCTGAAACCCGATAACGGTCGGTATCCATCGTTATGACGCGGTCGAACGGAATTACGGGGGAATTATTTGCGTAAAAAATGTAGGAAAATGTTATTCGCGCAGTATACGAGTACTGTAGTACGTATCGCGTCCTGGCGCCGGTCGTTCTAGGTGTTATTTTTTCTACGCGCCCCTACCGAACTTCGGCGATCCACGAAAAACGAAACGCGACGGAATTGTCACCGAACGTTCTTCGCGACCCTTGGAAAGAAAAACCGTTCGATAAAACCTTATACGTCGTAATACCGTACTCGTTGAAGTATATAAACACGGACGTATGTGCACACACGTGGGCGCGAAAAGTGATCTCGTCTATGTGTGTCCAATCGTTGTCCTTTCTACGTACTCAATCGTATTACTATGAGCGAAGAGTAAACAACGACGGTTGTACACTACGGACGGACGTTATCCGTCCAAAATCCGACGGATTCCGCCGTCTGTATAAATATATATATATACACGCCGTCCCTGAGGTGACCAAAAGCGTCGTCGAGATCTCCAGATCACGTAAACGGAATTAAACCGATCGAGGTAAACCCCCGACCCGGCCGCGCCCGTTTTCTCGTCGTTTAGCGATTCGTACGCTAGCGGTACTTATAATGTACTTATTGTTTTCGTAATTGACCGAAAAAAAAAACGCGACAATTTTTTTAGACCGTACCCACGTCGCGGTGTCCAAATGTTAGTAACCACGAGCGCGCGAAAAATGTACGATCGTAAAATTTACGATAAAACGTCTCGGGTCCGTTTTGTTTCCCTTGCGGACAGTTTCGTCGCCGTGATCGTTGTCAACGGATTCTCTCTCGCCTAAGTTATAATACCGTTTCGGAAGCGCGGCGACGTTATTCTTCACCACCCTTAGCACTACCACCACCACCAGCACCACCACTACCACCCACGCCAACGGAGTCGGCGGCCGTTATTACCCACGATCGTGAATGACCGGGCGCGAACTGTCGTCGCCATTGTGTACGGAAAGCGTCGTCTTGTCCGCGAATAATAATAATAATAATAGGTCGTTATAATTGATATAAAGCCGGGCGTTCGGTATTTCGTTATCTTCGCCCGGAATAACGTTAAGGGAATTGTCCGTAATACCGACTTCAATACGATTCGATAACGTATCGCTAGACACTTTTATCGTCGATCGTTAATCCGTTATCAAAGGTCAATAAGCCGTAAATATGGTATTGTTATGTTGTTGTTGTTGTTACGTTCGAAATATGTATAGCGGACGGTATTAAACGAAATTATTTACGGGTCTCTCTCCTCTCCGATAACGGTGTTGGAAACGCGAGGCGGTTTCGTCGTGGCCCAGTTCACGGGCCGTAAAGACGGTTCGAAAAACCGAACGGAACGAAAAACGTACCTCTTGTACATTCGGCCGAGACATTCCGCGAGTCCGCCGAAAACGCGCCGTCATTTTAACCCGTTCGGCGATTCGACGGATCGGACCGATCGATTTCCGGCGGCGACGGATTTTGACAACTTCAATCGTGAATCACAACGCGCGATCACCGGATGTCCTAACCTTCCCTGTATACTGTGTACGCGCTGTCAATTCTGACAAATACCGTTTTATCGAAAAACTCCGATTGACGACATCGGCGATCAACATTTTTTCGAATTCGATAATTTTTATCGACCGTCCACGTAAACAATATACATACATACACGAGTACGAGTACGCGTTTGTGTACGCGGTTTCGGTAAACTCGGGTATTATATTTTTTAAATATTCGGGCCGAATTTCGACGAGGTTACGAAATCGTTTCGGGAAAAGTGTTAGTTATATTACAATCGGGATTAGAGAGCCACGCGGTCTGTTCTCGGTAATACGTACCGGTTGTTCGGACGACTAAATAGCTTTCGAATTCGAGCGTGGGGCGAAAAATATACGCGAGTAATTATGGCGGAGAAATTGGAAAGCGCGTTCCGAAAACGCGGGACTGGTGGACGGTTTTCTTCATGGTCGTTTAATTCGCGTTTGTTCGTTAACCGAGTTAAAAAAACGTCGGTAATTGCAAATTCGAATACGTCGTTTCGATAAACGAACGGGACGATCCGTAACGGAAACGCCTCGCGCCGGACGCGTTGCCCAACCGTCCGCGTGGCCACGAAATAACGGACCCGCTCGCCGCCGGAAATTCGAAACGCCGCTAATCGGTCGATAACGAATTTATGAGAACAATCCGTCGGGTTTTCGCGTTAACCGGTCCCCGACCTATACGCTCGTCGACGTGCCACGTCACGCGACGACAGACGACCGTCGTACTCCCATAAATAATTATAACCCAACGCGACGACCGACGGGAAACGTACGCGTCGCGGCGTACGTACGTTAATATTATCGCTACGGTGGCGTGAACGAGATCGATTTGTCGTAATATTTCCGTTTCGAAAGCCTGTCAAACGCGCCGTCGGTTTGGTAAAACGAAACGGAAATTTCCCGGAAATCATACCGGCGTATCGTCCGTTTATCGTGTAAATTGTTCCGTCGTCCGCCGACGTTACACCTACGCGCGAGTTTAATAAACTCGTCGTCCCGTCGACGAATCGACGAGAATTGAAAAAGTCGTGTACGGCTCGGCCGCGTGTATACTTCGCTCTCGTGGGTGGAACGAACGCGTTCTTATCATTATTTTGGCTTCGAAACGCAAAAACGGTACCGTCGTGTGCCGCCAACTCCGGTCGTATAACTCCTATAACGTCGCCGTTCCGTAAAACTTTTTCGATATTTCGCTAAAACCGAAATATGTATTTCACGTACCACTGTATTTCGGAAGCAGTAATAATGGTTACGGAATTGAGCGTGGAAGAAAAAACAAAAAGGCCAAAAAAGACATGGTCGCACGTGACTGAATGTGTGATATGAGGAACTGCTGGTGTGTAAATGATGTGGAAAATCAAATGGAGAACCAAGGTGGCCGACCACAAATAGTTGGGAAATAAGGGGAAGAAGAAGGAGAAATCATCGCGTACCTCGGTATATATATATATATA
>JAIPRN010001066.1:0-55270 GCA_025469175.1 Geopemphigus sp. TES_GeoC_2020
ATATATCGGTATTACAACGATCACTGCGTTTTATCAAAGAGCATTTTTCCGAGGAAGACCCGAAGAAGCGCGTAAATTGTTCCTCGTAAATAAAATCATAGTGACAACCGAAGTCTTTACCGTATAAAGATGTCAATTTTAGAAATTCCCAGTAATTTGGAAAAGGTAAAGAAAAATGGAAAACTCACGATGCGTCAGTTTCGATAATAGAATTTCGCTCAATTTTCGTATTTAAGGGAATTTAATTGATTTTTATCCGTACGTACACGTAAAATATTATAATTTATAAAAATAGTTTAACGGACGTTTTCGTCGATCATTTTTGTCACAACTCGTATTGATTTTGTATCCGATTCGAACTATTTATTGATATTTATCAAATTATATATTAATATATCAAATTATAGAACGGTACGTTCAACATTGGATTGTATCGACGTGTGTAGAAAATGTAAACGCAACACGACCCGAATTATCGCGGTTTGTCTTTTTTTGTCCAAATTACGGTAACACAATTATTTCTCTTCGTATTCCGATAATTGATTATTCGCGTTATTTACGATAATAGAATAATCGCCGTTTGTTTATATTTATAAATAATCAGTTTTCGTTTAAATCTTCTGTCGAAAAAGATCCGTTTCCATAGTTTATACATTTATTAAGTAAACGGTTTAATTCCAATTTGTCCAAAAATTTTCCTAAAACATAAAAAAAACAAAAACAAAACGATAATAATACGCATTTAAATACGATACGACGATATACGCGTTTAAGTATAATTCGCGTAATACGTACGTCAAATTATTATTACGGATACGATGTCTTGTCGTTTGCGACGTAGTGGTTGGGAAAAGTTCGACGATTTTATACGAATGTACGAACGATTTAAACGCAAATAACGTTCGTTAAAAAAAGAAGGAATAATCGACCAAACGATAACGGTACGAGGCGTACGTGCACGCATAAAACGCGTCGATTTCACGTAACGTTTTTGGAGCGAATTATCGCGATAGAACACGAATATTATTGCGGAGTCGTGATGACGAGGAAAATATGAAAACGGTTCGTGAATCGCGATCAATCGGTTTTGGTTATTCGACAGAGTTCTTTAAGAACGAATCCCGCGGTTCACGTAATAATAGTGCAATACGGCGGTAATTAAAACGTAAAGAAACCGAAGAACAAAATTTATCGGTTCGATACGGAAACAGCACGGTCGGTTCGACGTTCGAGTCTGGAAACAATTGTAATCACGACACGCGTTCGACCGATTTTTATCAGAGACGTATAGACACATTTTCTAGGTCTGGTGTTCCGCGAGTTTTCTTATTCGGTAAAAGAAAAACGCCTCGTTCGGAAATTACGGCCGTCGTTCATTCGTCGCACGGGTGTGTGACGAATGTTACATAGCCGAAATAACCAACCAGCGCGCGTACTGACACACTTTTGTATGGCGGTTAGTTAACGGAGCGCGCGCCTGTGTGTGTCGGGTTCCGATAAAGATTCGTTAAAAACGTTGTTTAGTAATCGACATAATAAATATTATTACGAACCTATGAGAATAATTCTGCTCCCGGGCGGCACCTCGGAACGATTGCCGGACAATTCTTGAAACTCGTACATGTCGTACACGCATTGTATCATAGCTATCGTGCCGTCCGAAAATCTGATTACGCCCTGCAAACACGTACCGTCGTAATAATGAGACCACCACTAACTTCACCGTCGTCAGGGACGGCCGAACGGCCGAGGGGGATAGATGTATCCTCCCCGTGACTTTTTTCCCGCGTTAATAGTAATATATTCTAACCGCGTATTAATAACCCTATCCCCTCCAATCATCCCGCGAAAAAAACGCGAGTAATTACTTCATAATACGATAAAAACGATAAATTTCCGAAAATTTCGTCATTTTTACGGTCTAAAATGCAGCGGTATATCGTAAATGTAATACTTTAACGTTTATATAAATTGTGTTATTCTAGAGCCATTTGAATTGGCTTGATCTTACAATGGCCGTTCGCGGCTATAAATATGAGCCCCCCCCAAATGAAGTACCGGCGAACAAACACATTTATTAATTCGATTACGGTATAATATGAATGTTAATCGTTTCGGTTCGTTTTTTTTAAATCGACGAATCGGCCTTACGTTCTTCAATTACGTGTTTAACGATCAAGGCGCATATTGAAAAATCGGCCACACTTCCCTTTTCCCGTAACAAAGATAATTTGATCGCCACCGATGGTCGCGTAACGAAAATAATAATAATAACAACGCGGGACGTAAAATCGAACGAAAAATCGATTTAAATTTAATTCGCGAACGTCGCGCGCGCGCGCCACGGGGCAAACTGTTTTTAGTTTCGTCACGACAACGCGAGCGGGATAAAAAGGATTAAGCGTATCGTTCTCGCCCCTCGCTTTTGGACGCGCGCGGTCCCGTTGCGGAGTCCGCCGGGCGTACATAAAATGCGTGTAACACCAGTTTGTTTTCGTCGGTATTTGCATAGGACCGCGGACCGACGGCGGCGCGCGTATAGTTTTTTAATTCGCAGCTAGTGTTTCGAAATTAAATTCTTTAGCCGATATCGTCCGTCGAGTGAGAGAGTGAGAGAAACCTCGTCTCTTTTCCGTTGTTTGTGTAACGGACCCTTCGCGTTTGGCCGTTAATCACGGTTTAATTAAAAAAACATCAAAGGCGTCCGAATTTCGTCCCGTCCGTTGGCGACGCCTCCGCGCGTTGTACTTACAAGTCGCCCGACGACTTTGACGAATTATTAACGCCGAAACGCGCGCCGATAATACCCTTAGTCTCGTTAGCGCGTCGCCAATCGCGTTTCGGCGGGTCGCATTATCGGCGCACGCGTTATAATCGCGATCCCGATAATCGAACACACACACATACACACGACCACCAACCAGATCGGCGTAATGTGCACGACCGTTCGACACGTACGACGCACGTCCCAAAAGTAAATATCCCGCGAACGTCCTCCGCAAGTACACAGGGAATTCGCTACGGTTGTGCATTTCCCGTCGTCGGCCGTGGCTCGAGCGCTACGCGTCGCGGTTTCGGCGGAACGGAATACCGGACAGCGATCGAATGTCGCGCGGTACCGTTGTGCCACCGAAACGGTCGGCGGTTCAACAGAAGCTTACATGGAGAAGACTACACGAGCAGTACGGTGCTCGGACGGTGCCAAATTTCCGAACGGGGCGGAGAATATCCCGTACCGGAAGGCCGTTCGTCCAAACCGCCGTCGGACGATTGTAGAAGAAATAAAATTAACGTTTCGCGAGTCCGGCGAATCTGAAGTGGCGTTGCGCATGGCTGGGTTACACCGGCGACGAGCGCGAACCTTTAAAACAAAAACATAACGCCGCATCTCCCATCCCTTTGCAGCGCCCCTATAGGTTATGGCTAACCTTAGCTGTATAACCTAACGAACTCTTGGCGACTTCTGTCCCTTCCCAAAGATCAAATCTTCATCACGGGCCCGTAGAAAATATCGAAAGTAACGTCACCTTCGGGAGAATAATTTTAAAAACGTTGTCACGATCGACGGAACCAATAATTTTCAAAGGACCGTTACTTCGAACGAGATCATTTATAATTCGTCGCTACCCTTTAACGTTTTCGGACGGAATACAACTACACTTACTTTCGAAAATAACGTTGAATACCATTTTAGGACCTCGGAAAATCTACGACGCGACGATACGAGTTGCGTAAGTAATTACTCGGACGTTATTATTACGAAACAGTCCAATCGAACGACCGTATGGAAAATGATGATGGAGGCAAAAGGTAGTAAACGTAGTGGAACGAAGAATTTCGAAAAGTTGATGGGTAAAAGCGATTTTGCATACGTTTCACAAAACACGTATGGGCTTCCGATAAAAAAACGTTACGATTGTGTAGGATAGAACGCGAATTTTACAATTATTGTTTCTCCGGTTAGAAAAATGATCATAAATGAACGGGTACGTTATTTACGACGGACGCGCCGCAGTGCTCCATGAATTAGCGGAGAGCGGTGTGAAACTTCGCGGTAGCGCGAATCCGAAATTTTTGTCGTTTTCCAAGTGTACCGATAAACCGAAAAAAACAAATTAATTTCGCTGACCGTCCCGCATTTTGAGCAATAATCGATTTACGCGTAACTACTTCAACGTCGAGAAAACCAACGAGAAAAATAAAAAACGCGAAATTTGGATACTTGCCAAGCTCGGTGGTAATATTACCACACATATCATGTATGTACGAATAGTACGTGTGTGTGTGTGTACAGTGCGTGTAAAATACACGTCAGTCAGTTTAAAATTTAATAAAAACATTTTGACGCCTGGCGAAAGCGCAGGCGGTCCACAAAAGCATTCCGTTTGCGCGTGTCGGTTGTTCTCTCACTCCCGTCATCGTTTTCCTCGTCGACTTAGCCGCGCGTGAAGTACAAATTTTACACACTCGAACACTCTCCACCTACTCACCCCCGCACAATCCTCTCCAAAACTATATGCATATACGCGTGTTCCCTATTGTATAACGCGCGTATATAATAATAATATATATATATATACACACGTAAATATCCTATTTCGTATATACACATACACACGTGAAAGCGCACAAACACACCGTCCCTGTTATTAAGACATTTCCTTCTTTCTTTTCTATTATTATTATTATTTTCTCAGTCGACAATTGCGAGTGCGCGTGTGTGCTTTAATTTTTTCTTTCTGTCGAGCACAAACAAACGCCGAAGCCATATTGGATTTTGTATGAAATTTCGGGCTGAGTCAAATTGCGGTATTGTAACATTCGGTATTCTAACGTGGGATTTTCGAGTTATAATGAAACGTGTATGGTGATAAATCGAACTTTTGTGTTTCTTATTCAAAAAAACAAAAGTCACGGGAGAAAAATTATAGTCCAAATTAACGAGACTTGGAAAATTGTACGTTTTTGTTTTGTTTGTTCTGTAAACGTTCGAAAAACTTTCTCGTAAACTATCCAATCGGACGAACGAAATATTTTCGTCGTCATCCTATTGCACGCGAACATTTTTAATTGTATACAACGAACAAATATCTTTTACTCGGGTCGTGATAGGGACGAAATAGGAGAAGACTGACATTCGCTGTTTGGGTTCGATTACGTATGTATTGGTAACAAAGAGAAAAATAAAGCGTACACTATAACGTCAATATATCGTCGTTATAACGGAATATATTTTTAGATATACAGTTGTAAGCGAGTAAACAATTGGCGTAAAAATATGACTACACGTTGATTGGTAACTGGCGGTATCAATTACAAATGGCGCAACGCACGAGTATAACGCAAATGTTCGGAGTGGAACCCGCTGCCGGGGGGAGAACGACGAACAAAGGAGTACGAGACACATATGGTAGTAGAACGGCCGCGGTGGAATAACATTCGGGACGGAGAAATGGTAAAAATATTCGGCGACGATGTCGGAAAAATTAGCGTGCCGAATTTAATATACGCGCGTGTTGTGTCTGGCCGGGACGCGGAATGGCAAAGGGCAAAGCCGAAATAGAGCGAAAGGAAGGCAAAAAACAACTACGCGAACCGGGTTTCATATAAATATTATGAGAGGACTATGCGCATTCTTGGTCGGCTTATGCGGCGGCACCAGCGTGGAGCCTTTGCATTGTCTGTTTATTAGATTTGGTCGGCGCGAAATTACTATCAGGCCTTTCGCTGACTTGCCCATAAAACATTCGGAGAATGCAAATCGAAAGCCGTCTGTCGTCTTACCACCCTTTCGCTCCAGTTAAAACCATACATACATACATGCGTAAATATATATATATATACGGTATTAACTAAAGCTGTATACAGTAATTCGACGACGACATATTGTTTCGTTACTTACGATACAATCGATTCGGAGTTTTTTTTTCGTATTCGATGAAATAATTTGGACTATAATATTGAATCGCGGCGTCGTTTTGTGTAGGAGCGAGTTTTGTCGCGTTCCATTGTGTATATATAAATTAACTGGATAAAGCGCTATTTCGAAATTCCAATTCCGCCGAAATATACTTTTGTTCTACGGAACATCAGCCGGAGACGTATACGCGTAGACTTATATACGTTAAAGGCACGAACGTCGTTTGTAACATTAAAATCGCGTACTATTCGACAGGACGGTATTTTGATAATCGTTACCGACCATAACGTTGCCGGAAATTACGCGCGGTTTTAAACGCGAAATTACGGGCGAATGTTTCGTAGCTCGCCGGTCGAACAGACCGTCGTTATAAAATTTAATCTCGCGGAAGCGCCGTGCCGGATAATTACAAGAATCGTTCGATAACCGTCGATCGGATTCGACATTATTCAGTTTCTGGACGGAAATCGTCCGAAAGAACTTTTAATTCCTCGACTGGATGGGCGAACGGAAAGTAACAAATGCCTGCGTGCAGACCCGAGAAAGACGAAAGCAATTTTACCTAAACGTAAAAAACTTTAATAATCACGAGCGTAGGCGTTCGTGACGACGATCACATTTTATTTATATCGAACATTCTATTTGGGACCGGAACAAAACAGGCGTGGATTTCGGTAATTTATTTATCACGTACTCGTTGTTTTCCGTCGTCGTGTATTATAAAGTCGACGCCGTATTTCGTCACGTATACACATTGATGTTGATTTATAGCGCCCATGTTTGGGAGTTATTCGCGATATTATCGCATAATGTCGATCATGTTAGAATTCGGGGCGGTAATGTCGATACGCTCGTGGTAGGACCGTTTGTGCAAGGTATGCAGTCTTTTATGACGGGGTGAATTCCATCACGGGTTTTTGTAGGTAACACCCGCAGAAATTAAGAGCTGAGGGAGGGGAGGCTACGTGATGCCAAAGGCTTACACGCTGGCCCCGAACCCCTTTTATTATTATTATGACACGATCGTTAGATCCCGAGTATTCCAACTTGTTCCACAACACCGTTTCCTTGTGACGTACAAACACGATTTATATATACACATTATATATGTGAGAATATGTAACAATATTGATATTTAAAACGTTTTTTTAATAAAATTTTATTCGTATTGTTGAAATTTAAGACGATAAATGGAACGTAAATCGTATTAAGTTTCATTTTACTTTATTCGCGTATAGGGAATTATGAAATTTTTATATTGTTTACAATATACGTATACATTTCGTCAAGTTTTTTATATTTGATAGTTATTTGTTGCAATTTTTTTCCAAATTTAAAACGAATCAAATCGATTTTTATCGTTCAGTTTTCATTCGAAATTTTCCATTAAAATCACGTCGGAACTACTATAAATGGGCCCTTAACGTACTAAAGGATACGTTCCGTATTTATTAAATTCTACTAATACGCATTCGCTACGTTTCAAGGTATTCACTACGAGTAGACTGGTGGTTGATAGAAGTAAAAGATTCGAATTTCGGTACGGCGTTATTTTACGATTTAACAACGGCGTATAAATAAATATTCGAAAATAACGAAATTGGTATATTTATTCGCGACGTATTTCCATTCCAAGTCCTACCGATATTATTGGACAATCTGTTTACAAACGCACACAGAAAATGAGTGAATGACAAGATTTGTTTGCGTGAGGGTAAAGAGTAGTTTCGAGAAACCTTTAAGTCTATTTACCGATGGCTGTTTACGATTTTGCTGTCAAAGCAATTTTAAAAGGGACATTTCCGACCAGAGGGGTTCATCAAAGCTATTGGGGGGAGCAGAATAATCCGTAACCCAATAAGATGGATATTGAATAATAATTGCAATTCATAAGGCTTTAAACCGTTGACAATGAACAATCAATTAAATTATTATCATAATGTTTAACGATTTCTACTGTCATTTAATTTAAGACGATGACACGAGTAAATTTAAAACGCGAAAAGTAATAGCGCGCCAAAATATTATTTTCATTTTGATTCCTACACACACACACACAAATAATTTGTATTTGACATCACATCATTTGATGTAAAAATAAATATATATTAAAAAATTTAAAGTAAAATGATAAAATAATCTTATTAAAATGTTAACGATATACGTTTATCGATTATTGTAAGAAAATTTTACTTTCTCATTAGTTATCTAACGGAGATTTTTTTTGATTGCAATCATGGTCATCGAACGAACTTCGGTGTTAACTATTTTCACGTAATAGGCCAAAAAAATTAAAAAGTCCCTACTTCGCGCTATTTCGCAACGGTATTAAATATAACGAATTACTTGGTAATTCGTATAGAGAAACGGTATAAAATATAAAGTGATTTGTTCGATGGAAATATGGACGTAAAATCCGTAAGTTATCTTAAATTTGCGATAAATGTACGCGTTTCAAAATCGTCAAGACCTCTTCGACATAAGCGATACTAGTTTTTTGAATAAATTATTTGAATTCAGCGACGTATCGAAGATGGGTAGGGTGGGATGGGGTCAATGAAAATTTATTCTCATCCCCAACGAAACAACATTCGATTTCAAACGAAACATTCGCGATAAACGCGTATGTCGTTATTAAATACGCGCTAGTTCATCATTGTCGGTCGTCATCAATTCGTATCCAACGTATGTCGCAATATATTACTCGTATTTTCGTACGAATTGACAATAATCATGTAGAAGTTTTTAAGTCAATATATTATAAGAGCTAATGATTAATATGAGGATACGAGGCGGTACACAAGAATTTGTGCGACAACGATTTACCCGAGAAATCCAAACGCATACATATTGAATTCGGTTGTAAATAAATAAATATATATATATATGTTAACACGTATTACTTTGTTCGTAAAAGTTAATCGTAATTTCGTTAATCGATAATTTGACGCTATTTAGGTTGCTGTACAAATTGCAATCGATAATTTTTTTATTTCGTATTTTATAACGTTCGGCTTTTAGTTCCAAATGTTTCGTTGTTGAAAATTATTGTGTGACCTAAACCGTCCCCGTTGAGGTGATTTTGTGTACGTCGATGTTTCCGTTTCAAACGTAAGAAATACGTATATGACATGTTCGGCGTAAAATCGATGTACCGCTAGAAGTTTCATAGATTAATAGTACGTAGTAAGAACGCGTTGTATTAGGTACGAGTAGGCGGTTAAAATATAAAGACGTTTAAAAACTCAGAAAACATTGATAGTGTCCTTAGACTTCTTTTAATGAAAATAGGCACTCGTATAATATTTGTGTTGGAAACACACGCACGCCCATAAATAAGCAAAAATATGCGTCTAAAGATGTTGTAGCCTAAACAAACGTTAACGTTCAAACAATTACGGGACGATTTTGGTCACGGAAAATAAAACGATTTCACGTGAACGTAAAAAAGAAACGCGGGTATCCGTTGCGAGCCTGTCGATGAAACATAATAGGTTTTCAAAAGCCGTTGCGGACGTTTCTATTGAAGGTGTACCGTACGTACGCATAATACATATAACCGGATAGTTGGTTGGAAGCCGTAGACGTTTGATCGGCGCGTCGGAGAAACCATCGGGCGTATAGATTTGGCCACGTTAATCACGCAATCGACGCACAATGGAGACCGGGAAGATAAAAATCGAAAAATTATTTGTCGGTACCTATTACCCGCGTGTACGTGCGTGTATATAATGTTGATACGTACAAGTCTATAATATACATAATGCCGAGCGATTTGTTTACGGGGATGAAGTCATAGAAGGGTAGTGTGTGTGTGTGTGTGTGTGTGTGTGTGCGCGCGTGTGTATACACACACACACACACACACAACGCACGATCCTACCTGATCCACGGCCAATTGATTACATCTGGAGCGAGGATTAGCCCTAGTAGAGAATTAAATAGGGATTTATCAACGAGGAAAAATACGAGCGCGTACAATGGCTCCCAGCCGTCTACAACAATTAGATACGAAAAAATCGCGGGCACACATAATGCATAATACAAATGTGTGCGTAAACGTTTGGCCGGACGGGGGGGGGGAACAGAAAGGGGACGACGATGGCTGAAGAGTAAAAAAAAAAGAAGAGAGAAAAGGGCAACAAACATTATTCTCTAGCAAACAAGGCTGCTCGCGCGCGCGTGTGTATGCGCGTGTACAAAAGGGTGAGCCCTGCAGCAGGATACCGTATTTCGGACTAGGCCGAACAGCCGGCCATTTCAAAGCGTGTTGTTGACGAATATTTCGGTACAATAGGGATTCGCGTTGAAATTATTACGATAAACGAAAATATTGTTGTACACCCCTTTAAGAGGAAAAAAAAATACGTAACACGTTTCAATAATAATTATTGTTTTTGCCGATGCCGTTCCTATACGAAACGCTGCGTGCCGCCACACCGTTCGTGCGAGGCAACGGCGCGGTCGGGTTGTTCGTCGTTCAATATCCGTACACGCCCGATAAACGCGTACGTAATATTTTCTCGTCATCGCGAAACGTTCCGGACGACGCGGCGACGTCCGACCGATTTCACTAAACGGTTTACGGTGTACCTTAGGTATTTAGGTTTATTCGATCGGTCCAATTATGGAACGGACTGTAATTCATACCGCGACGTGAAGGTACCGTAAACGAAAAGTTTCTTTCGTTAGCGATAACTGAAATTCGGATAACGTAAAGAGAGCGTGACGATTTCCGTACGAATCCTAGCGAAAGATGAACACGGCAAAAGAGACCACCGTTATTCGATTCGGGACGCGTTCGTTTCTCGTCGTCGAGCACTTTTTCACTAACCTTCATCCTGATTATTTCCGCGGTATTTCCGTTCCCGTCCTCCAGCACGTTTTCCCATAAAATCTGACATACGAAATTGTCCAACGATGTTCTTGAAATGCCATCGGGAATTTCCAGCGTTACCGTACCGACGTTCTGAAATTGTACGAAAAGTTTTACAACAAGTACAATGCATACGTGTGTATACAACGGAGAAACGTATTCCTGCGTAATTTAATACGCGATAATAACGGAACTTACTTGGTGTATATGAGTTTTCCCTTCGAAACTTTCCACATTTCTTATCATCTCGTCAATTCTACAACATAAACCGTGCGTGGAACGATTAACGTAAACGTTGTAACGAACGCGGACGAATGTCTACGCAAAACGCCGATATAAATAAATAGACAATATTCGTGATAAATCGACCAAATTTCGGTTTAACACAAAAAACCAATAAATCGGTCCGTATATAATTGTCGAGCAACAATAACATAATGGCAATGGACAAGGGGTTTAACTCGGTGGCAGTTATTGCCGAACTGACGATGAGAAGTCAAGACCCCCGCTCCCTCCCATCCCGACACCGGGCTACGTACGATGAAGACCACCACCACGACTATTTAGAGGGATCAAAGATAAGCCGCAGACTAATAGGGTGTTTTTATTATCGTATACGATTATTGCGACCACCACCGCCGCCGCCACCACATTTCGTATGCGGCAATGTGTCTTCACTGTTTGTAGAGACCCAAAATATTCGATAATAATAATTTATTTTCCTTAATAACGCACACGTGAACATTTGGAAGTCATAATGTTGGGTTTCCGATCTAATGAATCGTAAATTCTCTAATGAAAGGGATAAGCGGTTTTATGACACTTATGGCACGTTTCGGCAGCCTCCTCCGTAATATTTGTTCAATTTTATGTGATCCGTAGACAGAAGGGTCGTCATACCATTTCATATACACGGAAACGTAATGCGTTTGTAATATTTATTTAAATCAATAATATATAAGTACGTGTGTGTGTGTGTGTGTGTGTGTGTGTGTGCGCGCGTGTATATAAGTCATCGCCTTATGGTTTCATTTAATTTTGACTCATTTCATAAACGATTCGATAAAGTGTAAAATGTATCGCGACTTGAAATTATTTTCAAACAACGCGTTACGCGTCGTTTTTTTTTTTTAATAAAACATTTTGTTAAATATTATACATAGGCGAAACACGAATACGTAACTTGTATAATAGTAGTATGGATTTCACACGTTTTTAAAATACTCTCAATTAATGCGTCGTATATTCGTTAATAAAATATCCGTGCGTAACTTTTTAGAATTGACGCACTTTTTTTGATCATTTTAAGCTCGCGTTAAACAAAATCGCCGAACAAATTGCGATTAAAATACGAATAACGCAAAATACGTCTCGTTGGTAAGTAATATATTTATTTGGAATACAAGTAAAATTGGACGAAAATACGAAATCTCGAATGCTATGGATTAACGTGACTACTTCATATTAGATTTGTATGACATACAAAACCATTTTATTATGAAACAATTTAATAAACGCTAAATTATTACGACGCGCGGAAAAATGGATATTAAAATAATTTTGTCAAAGAGGTTAAAATACGAATTGAAAAAAAAAGGAACCAACGTTTGTGAATTCAATGTTACTAAAATTAAACAGCCTAGACGAAAATAAATAATTCGAACGCAAAAAAGGTAGTGAGCCACGGGCGCTGGGGATCATAACTCGAACAAGTAGATACGTCGATTTCAGAGTTTTATTACGATTTTAAATTGGAAACCGGCAATAAATTGTTGTATTTTTAAAAAACTATTCCGAACGACGCAAGTAGTCGAATATAACAAATATTTTATGTTAAATTTTGAGCCGTCAAAGATACACAAATCATCCTTGTCTAAAACGAATATGTCGACAATTTTATCGGTTGTTTTTTTTCTTTAATTTGTTACCGGAACTCGCGTCAAAATTATTCGATCACTCATTCTACACGAAAAAGTGTTAACAGACAAAATAACTAAAAACAAAAAACGCGTCTTATCAATACATCGCATTCTTCCCGGAATCTAATTACACGTAAAATCCCCGAAAAAAAACGTTACACGACGCGTAAAAAACATAACGGGTACCGATCCGGGACACTGGAAACAATTCCCCGTGGACCATATCGAGGGACCCTACAACCGTTTGTTGTCACCACCGTCCGTCCATTGTACGCTAACGTAGATCGAACTCGAGTCGCTATTATTGCCGAATTCGGAGCGTATAGTTTTGAGAGCACCGCCGCGCACACGGTGTTTTCGCAACGTGCGTGTGTGTGGGGGGGGAAGGGAGGGCGGTCGTCGACGTGTGGACGGACGAAGAAGCAACGACGTTTTCCGAACATTTTTCGAACGGCCGAAATTTAACAAACCGCGACGCGATCACGGATGTAACCGACGCGTAATCATTGGGAGACATTCGGGAACGTAGAACAAAACGGTTTTCGAACACGGTTCCTCGACAAACGCGCGTACTCGGCTCGGCATCGAGAGTGATTATAATACGACTCGGTTTCGCCCGCGGTAAAACACGTATCGTTTTCGTCCGACGATCCGTGGCGACCATGTACCGTAACCGATGACGATGCGACGCGGCCGGCGTAGAAATGTACGTAAAACAACTCGACAATAACGGATAATAAAGCGCGTTGGCGGACAGACCGCAAAAACGAGCCGTCGCGTATATTGGATACTAATACGTTCATGCATGTATATATATATATATATATATATTACGGGATTTAAGGCGATAACTCCCGCCGGAGCAGATGCGCGCGCACGTGTTGGTGTGCAATAAACCACCGAGGCGGCGACGGAAGTGGGAGGGAAGAGACCGTAATAAAGGGTTAATTATTTATAGGTGGTTTAATAACGCAACGCGAAACTCGGGCGTTGGCTGGTGATTATTTTCCACGTACGCGCGCGGGGTGGCTTAATAATAACCGAACGCGCGCCCGGCCGTCGCGTTCACTTTTCCGCTCTCTTGAGCCCATTCATACGTACACGCACGCGCACATACGCGCCCGCGGTGCGTTCGGAAAACATCGTCCCGCGTAATATATTCGATTGGATACGTTCGTTTTCAAATATCGAACCGGCACCGCAACGAGAGCGTACGTCGAATGATTCTTTTGCGGAATTCGCGGGAAACGTCCGAACGTTGTTGACGGCGGATACCGCGCGCATTGAACCAGACAACGGTTATTTTTACACGGATTGAACGTTTCACGACGAGGGTCGCGGCGAATGCTACAAAAACGGAACGAGGTCAGGAACGCTCCTTTTTACATTGAAACATTGAAAGTGTGCCGTGTACGGGCTGCGCTTGCCGACCGACTGTCGTCAGCCGATAAATTGAATACCGGTAAACCGACCACGCACGGGCGACTTCCACGGAAAAATCGGGATTGAAATAGTCGCGCGCCGAAATACCTAAATTTTAGTCGATCTAAACTGGCCGACTCCAGAACGATACAATCCGGATTCGGATTCAAACGATTCCCCCCCGTCGTTTTCCTAAATTCAAAGAACGTATTTTAGGGACACCATTCGAATCCGACGAAAGCGTTCAATTCGCGATTCTGATTTGGCTAGGAGTTCCGTCTCAACGATTCCACATATAGATTTGTCGATTGGAAAAATGTACATCGGTCAATAGATAACGTGTTTAAAAAAATTGTTTTATTGTCTACAATTTGTTTCGACGTTTATCTTTATTTACACTTATTTCAAAGAAACGAACGCGTAACTTTTTAACCAGCCCATGTCTATATAAAAACGTATTCCTCACGGTGTGACAAAAACAACGAATCAATTTTGATTTTCCCGAATTCTCAGAGTCAAAACGATTCGATCACAAATTGATTCAGTAGAAATTACATCGTTTTAATCAGATAATTATGTCTTACCGAATTATATATTAAATAAAAATGTGGGCTTATATTTAATATATTTCTATATTCACCCATTTTTTTTCAAAAAACAAATTTAATTGCAGAATGAAATTAGAAGAGAAACAATTGTAACCATTGTACGATTCAATATCTATATATTGTATTATTGTGCAAAATTGTATGTGAAACATAGGCGTTGAGTTTATGTCTGCGTATTAAAATAATAATAATCGGAACTTAACCCACAAGACTTCGAAACGATATTTCAATCTACAGAATTCGGCAATTGAACTTGTCTTTTGAGTCAACCAATTATATTAAGGACGTGCGTTATATCTATGTAAATTTTGTATTTTGAACAACGTTGTCAAGAAATAAATTCACTCGGGGAAATCGATTCTACTAGGTGCCCATGGAAATTTTCATTTTTTTTCAAAACTCAAGTACAATATTGTAAAATCGGAAATTCGCATAAATGATTTAGCTTTCTAATTACACGCTTAAAACACCTAAATAAAACTAAAATTGGCCACGTTAAACAATAAATCAAATTGCAATATTGTACAGAGTAATGATTTTTTTCGTTCATTTAATTTCGAGTTTTTCCGAAACTCGTGTCAAGATAAAAGTAAAAATTTAATTAAGAGGCTGGATTTCATCGAGTACGAAATAACATTTCTCGTTTCTTCCTACTTTTGTAAATAATATACACACAACCGTATTACATTGTGTAAAGTATATAGAGACGACAAGGATAATTTTCGCGTTGATACACGAAATGTAAATAAAACATTTATTATCGCGCAAAATTGAAATTCCAAAAATACAATTCTCCATAATATATTACATTTTATTGTTAAACACACCGCGTAACTTGAAAAGTATAAATATATAAATATATCATTATATCTGCACATTGTATTATTGTTCACATACTATGTGATACGTACAATGTACCTATATCATTATAAGCGTAACTAGTTGATTGGCGATACAAAAATGTATACGATAAATACTAATTAAATTATAACTGACGGTGAATGACGATATAATACTACAATTAAATTTGAAAAAGTAATATTTCGCGCGTTAACTGTGATCATCAGTATTATACCTTACTTTAAATACAAATTATTAATGAAACAAATTTTCGAAATACACGTCGTGCTGGTCTGTTTGGAATTGAATTAACGACTAACTACAACTATTAGCTCAATAGGAAATAAATTAAACAATCGTTTTTTCGCTAAAAATTCTCAATAAAAAATTACTTACAACCGATTAAACGATAACGTCACAAAGTCATAAAACAATTAACAATTGGTTTTTATGGACGATTTTCGGCGAGTGTAACGAATGTTGAGTAATCGTTTGAAACTCTGACGATACGGAGTTTTATTGAAAATTATGTCATTTTTTTAAACGCTTAAAATTTTAAATATCTATTAATACTCAAATTTTTTAAATTATAAAATACGTAACTCGATAATACGAGGAGAAATAATAGTTTACGTAAGTAATTAGTAAATTACCTAATTTTTCCTTAAAATTACTATACAATATACGTATATATATATATAATAATAATAACGAAAACGAATAGACGTTTATGATAACCGGAGATCGATATTGACATCATACGGAACAGACCGTTTGGCCAGCCCTGATTGATATAATTATCATAATAGTAAGTAAAATGTGTACGTTTCGACGTTAACAGGGTGAAATAGGAACGACAAGAGGAACGCGTTTATTGTAAGTACGTTTAAAATACGAGTGCATAATGTTCGATTTCAATACGAAAACTCGAAAATTAAAACGCCCGTTTCGATTTTTGTGTAAAAATAAGTAATTCTTATATATATACACGTCGTTTTAAAATTATGTCATATGCATTTACGGAATGGAATGTAGCAGGTACAACAGTGATAATAATTGGTAGCGCGTTACTCAACGACGCGTATTTAAATGCTGAAGCGATATCGCCGTCGGAGTCTTCGTAAATTAAAAACCGAACGTATAAAAAGTACATATAGAAAATTCAAACGGCATCTAAAAAAAAATAACAAAATATTTTAGAGTTTGACAGATGGCAGTGAAGTGTCTAAAGGGTGTGTTACGACGACGAGGGTGGAAAATTATATTTGCTTTATTACACGGTTATTAGTAATCCGACAAGTGGTCTTATGGTTACCCATAAAAGTGCATTCACCAGTATTATGTACCAGAAGAACGCGTTCTCGTGGCTCATAAAGAACTGCGGGATATAGGACTTTCGGTTGTATGGGCGAAAAAGCTTATATTTATTGTACCACGTACAAAAGAACTGTACTCGGTATCAAAATGATCGTCTAACTCCAGGATTAATCGAATATAGGCGTAAATCAACTCGCAATGCTGTCACATTGCGTCAAAACAAATGAACGTTTCAGATAAACATAAAAAGGTTAAAATTATTTCGAAAATATAAGCACGCCACGCGTTAGTCATAGGCATAAAATATATTTGCGTATGGTTTACGGTAATTACCTCGAACTGCTTGACGACGTGTACGATTTCAAATCGAGAATTTTATTCAGGTCAACTCTGAAAACAAATACGGAACGACGTTTTGCAATTATACGTGAAGTTACCGCTAGTATTTTGGTTAGTACTTTAGTATAACCAATAACGTTACCTACTATTTGTCGTCTCGATGATTTCGGCACTTCCGTTAATCGACCTGAAAATACGAACACATAAACTTATACGTCCGCCTTTTTACAAATCCGAAGCCGAGATAATAGTTCGGTGAAATGACGGATGTTCGGAAAGAAACGCAAGTCCGGTGCATTTTATAGACACGAAAAATCTTACCTGATTTTAGTCGTTAGCGTTTCTAACGAATTACGTTCGGCCAAGTCGATTTTGTTGAGGAGAATAATATCGGCTAACGCGACTTGTCTGCGACGAAATCATGCAAAAGAAGAAAATACGTATTTATAATACGAGAAAACAGTTCTTTCAACTATCGTGTACCGCATTTTCTTCGTCGATAAACACAAAATGCATTGCCATTTCAAGTTGTATAGCCTTGTTTCGTTTGTTAATAATAATACGCATAAATTGCCGTTGGATTTAGGTATACGTATAGTTATATAATACAACATAAGTTATTTAGAGATTCCGCTATATATATATATATATACGAAATTGGAGGACTGATGGTTTACAGATTTGATTATACGCGGATCTCCGTTTCCATGACGTTGATTCGATTTGGACATATTATTCTGTGTCCCGTTGCTTTTGCATAATAAACCCAACAGAGCATGCACGTAATCTATTTACGCTTGTCATCAGAACGAGTTTATCCGTTTTTCAGATATTACAAACCCGACCGCAATAATAATGTAAAAAACTGCCCGAATAAATAACGCGGACGAGAAATACAACGAACTCTACTACTACACGGAAATCACGAGGCTCCGTGTTTCATTACCGCCGGCGCAAACATTTAATCGAATTCAAGACTGTTCGGAACAAATTCGAAATTTGTTGTTAAGGACGAGGCGATTTTTCGTAGTCGATTCGTCCATAGTTCAGTATTTCGTACCACATTTCAAAAGAATGGTATTATAATTTAACGCCGTATTTTCTTATAAGAACGTTTTATGAATATCTCGCACGAAAACGACGACAACTATTGTCTATCGATAAGCGGTTAAAAATAGCTTCGAATATTATATCTAATTTCGTGAAAAAAAACGATCTTGAAATATGTTTTTATTAAAACGTAACGATTTTTTTCCCGCTTATAAAATTTATAATTGGTTTCGAAATTGGAATACCGTTAAATAAAAGTCGTAGTTACGTTTATGTATACAAAAGAATATACAATTTATGAATATGGTTGTCCTTTGACCTACTGGATATTATAAAGAGAATACCGGAAAATCGAGTGCAATTAAATGTATATACTCTTTGTACCAGAATTTAAACGATAATTCAAACCATTCGTTAGCTTCTATTGAAAAACTGCCTAGTTGCTTCGATCGTCGTAGATTTCGTAACACTATTATATAAAATAGTAGCTATGTGCCGTAATACCCAAATCCTTATCGCGTATTTAATTTTAAGAAGCGATCTACGTTTTAATAACAAGCATTAGTTCAGCTTTTCCGTATGCCGCGCGATTCGAAACGTCCGAAAATATTCGCAAAACCACGGCAGTCGAAGTTTACGAACATGTGCCGTACGTCAGATACGCAACGGTACAACAAAGCGTACGCGTTTGTTACACGCAATTTTCGTTATGAAGCGTAAGAAACTGGCGAGGGGACATTATTAAATGTCTGAAAAGAGCAATGTTTTCATACCGAATACAAGTGTTACGTCGGTTTTTTAATATAACGCGCGCGAAACGTTCGCACGGGTTCCGCTAAAAAGGGAATATGTTATTAAAACGATAACACAACGGGGACGCATTTTATATAACTGTAGACGATGGCCGTCCTATTCAAAATGTTCATACGATCAATGAACAATTCCGGGACGAATACACGTATTAACGATCCCCGGCGGCGCTGTAACGCCAGCGAAATACGAAAACCCGTTCGCTACGACAACGGCTTTGGAATTCGCTACTGTCACTCTACCGCGTACAACAGTCGGGATATATTAATAAAATTTTACGCGTAATATATAAACTACACGTACGGTCTACTTTGTATGTCGGGCTGCACACGCAAAACCCAATAATCGCGCCACGCCTTTGACACGTCACGTGGAAACTACATTAACGCGTAAAAAGGCTAAAGGGTCAGCGAGAAAAAATTGTACAGGAATGCGCTTGTCCATAAGCCCTAAGGTGAACCAATATCAGTGCCGTATTACACGTGTACCTACCTACATTATTATCATAGCGCCGGACCAAAATAAAGCTATAAAGGGTTACCCGGGTTACACTGTACCCATTCGCCACCCTATCCCCAAATCCCGTACGTTCTGGCATTTCACATATTTCAATATGTTACATTTAATAAACGCCGAAAAATTAATATATTTACACAAGTCGGTACATCGACGCGACACTTTGGTCGCCGTTTCCGCTATTAATTGAACGATACAAACTCGCGAGTACTATGCGGCGCAATAGTTCGGTAATTACTAAATCTCGACAACTTAAAAAATTATAAATATTTACCCCCCCCCCACAATTGATTCGTTTCGGGCGTACATCTTTTTCAAGCATTATTTAAGGGACACACGCCTATATCTATAACGTGTCTTACATTGGTTCGCGGTAGGACTTACAAATTTAATACTGACGACGTAGTATACACGAACGATTGGTACGTTTCTGTGATGAGCACAAATTGCGTACACGAGTACCGTGAACGATGTTCGCCCATTCGTACGCGGATAATATCTACGAACCGAAAAATAAGCTGATATAGTTTTACTCACCTCGTTGAAGGGTTTATTGTATCCGAGTTAAGTTCGTCGAGCGAAGTGCCGTCAAGTTGCTGAAAACCAAAATTTCACACGCCAAAGTGTCATTATATATGTATATAACGCATAAAACTACCTTGGACAAGCTGTTATGGATAAGTTTTAGCGTGAAAACTAAATTGGAATTCTTCTGTTTTCTCATTATGTAAACTATGCGAACGAGGCTAAAAAACAATGAAGGGTTCTTATACGGGATTTGCATTTATAAAATAAAAATAAATTATAATACTAAAAAAGTAAAAGGAATAATGAAAAAATAACTTTAAAATTATTAAGACTGTAGGTTGGAATGTCAATAAATAGAAAGCTCATCGGAAAATTAAATTAGAAATTCATATCGTCTTTATCACGGCAACGTGACGCTATTAAGATATTTTTAATTATATCGATTATATATATATATCTTTCTAAATATCACAAAATAATAATTTATAATTCGTTTAAATATAAATATAAAAAATATATATTGTCACATTATAAAACAATTTATAAACGATGATTTTGGTGTGGGATGAATACTCAGGATATTCGTCAAAATTGCATCATTTCGAAATTGAAGTGGATTAATTGTAGGGGAATCGTTCGAAAAACTATACTTAGCTATAAACGTATCGTATTTTATAGGAATATTTTCGTACGAAAATAATGTCTTTTCTTTATTTAGCACGTTCGTATGCGTAGTTTTAATGAAACCCAGCACGTTACGGAAAAAGAAAGTATTTTCCTATATGGAAATCATTCACATGACATAAAAAAAATTAATTCTGAACCATATGTATGTACTATACGAAGACATGTATCGTTTACCTATAATTTCAACGTGAAACAAGATTATGAATAAAAATGTTCTAATTTCGGTTACGAGTATTGGTTTTTGTTAGGTTCTTCGCAAGAATTTAAATATCGTCGACACGTTAAATATTAATAATTTAAATATTGGTCAACCAATATTATCGATTGGGTGACATTGGGTGGTAAGGTTCATATTCATCGTTTCCGTAGATCGCGTTAACAAATTGCACGGCAACGTCATGAAAAATATTTAATTTATTTTGTACTAGTCTTAGATATTTATATTTTGTTTTATCAAAAATTGAATTGAATCAGTTTATATTTTATGAGAAGAGAATTTGTTATTAAATTAAGTTTTATTTAAAGGGCCTTTCATACATATATATATATATATATACACACACAAAATCTCTGCCCGAACCTATGCTTAACAGCTTGCCAGGTGGTAAGTGTATATAACCTAACCGATTTATATAAAAAAGGGTTTTTATATAAAACAACAACAGTATCTATTAACAAATTATGTAGAGTATCTATAACAAATATAATATTGTAAATGTATGTGTTGATTATTCTTCTACAACTTTTTTATGATAAAAATAACATACTTTTTGATTTATATAATAGTTGTTTTTTTGGTACTTAGTAGTAAGTTACTACTAATAATATTAAACTATTTTTTTTATAATTTCTGAAATATAATATATACAATATCGTTTATTCGTCATATTTTGTATATGATAATGATATGTTTATGTGATGGAACGTGTAATATTTTTAGACTTTTGAAATAAAACAAAACTATAAACGTATTAAAAGGACGCATATTTTTTGAAGATTGTTAAAAATAATAATTTTAATCTAGAGACGCTTCTGTAGAATTATTAAGTGTACATTTTATCAAAATATATACTTGAAAATGTCAAATACTTTCAAAATAATTTATTGCATTAGGCTCAACAAAATAACAAAAAACAATTTTGTTAAATATTGATATGATTCAATATCACTCTGGTTATTTTATTCAACAATTGTCAGACGGTCTTTCCGTATGCTTATTTAGTCTTTGGAAAATGTTAAAAAAAAATTGCAAATATGCGCTAAATTTCTTATTTATAATAAAGGAGTTTTACAAATTTTTTAGAGCACATCTACCCATGTAACACAAGTACACATAGGAAAAAACCGTATACAACATCTGTTATATAATTATCATTTTTGTTGCATACATAACCACATTGTTTGTTGTGTCTTGATGACATTTCAAATTGGTTGCTGGAATTATTACTAAATCACCTGGTTTACTGCTGCCACTGTAGCAAACATTGTCAAGACACAACCAACATGATTATATCTGATAACAACTATAATTACAATATTTTGGTCCATGAAAGTTTTAATAAATTTGTAACATTTATTTCCTCAGTGTCTTTTTTGACATCATTTTTCCATGTCACTATTCATAATTATGTAAATTGCATACGGAAATACAATATAATCATTTTCAAAATAAAAACTATCAAAGTAAAATGAATATTAAAATATTTTTTTTATAATCCCTCACTAGTCTCTTCATTGTTATCATAAATTATTATTTTTATGTAAATATATGTGTATATATTTAATAAAATCCATTTTAAAATTTAAATCAAATTTGGTTGTATTTTATGATTTGATAACCATATTTTTATTAAAATTTGATAAAATAATGAATTTTTTTAAAAAGAAAAATAAATAAATAAATGTACTTTACTTTATTCGCATTCTTGCTATCAACAACACAAATAATTCCTGAAAATATATAAATCGTTAACAAAAATATTACCAGTTATATTAATTTTAAATTATTTCCTTCCTTTAATATAATTCATTAGCCTCATAATTTATTCATGTCAAAAACACTCTTAATTTTAACAGACTTAATATTTTCTACGCCTACATTATAGTTTAATTCACGTTGAATCCTATTAATATTTATTTTTGAAGACGTCATTTTATATAGTAACATTTACATTAATTAATAAAATTAAGTACACTTTCTACAAATTACGTTTAATATAAACTATATGGACATATTGTAACAAAATATTTAATGGTATAACTATTAAAGAAATTATGAAGTACAGCGTATTTCAAGTTTTTATCAGATTTTAAACATAAATAGTCATTTTAAAAATGAAAATATAAGGGTAGAATGAAGTAAAAAACATTTTTAAGCCAATAGTTTTAATTAGTTTGGTTACAAATGTTTAACATGACCTCCACAGGCCATCCGACATACATCTATACGGTATTCAAAGTCCTCTCAAATGTTTATAATATCTTGTATCATGGTATTCACAATACTTGTTATCCTGGTTTTGAGCTCTTCTAAATCTGTAGGTAATAATGGTATATAAACTTAATTGTAACATAGTCCCATAAAAAGAAATCATACACTGTAAGGTCCGGGAATTGTGGTGGCTAGAGATGAATCACCAAATCATTGTGTCCTTTATGCCCTATTCACTGTTGAGGGAGTTTGTCATTCCGAAACAAAATGACGGCAGCGCACGAATCATTACAGAATTTAACAGCAACATTACTTAAAATAAACTTGACCATTTTATCTTTCCATTAATATATGGGTAATTTATCTGCGATTAGTAACTACTGAACTATGTCAGTTCATAATTGGATGAAGACTTGAAACACGCTGTATATAAAAACTGCACTTGGAGGATACTGTCTATAAATAAATAGTAAAATATGTTAAACATAAAACAAGAAAATAAGATGTTTTATAAACATTTACAATCTATATGTGAATACTGTAATATTATAAAAGTTTACCAAAATATTCCATCGCAAATATATTATTTGTATACTGTAAAAATATGTTTAAACACACTCGTCGTACGTTTAAAATCAAATTGTCTAAATATAATAATAACCAGGGCTCGAAAATTTATGTAAAAAATAAATGTTTAAAATCTAGTTCTGTACAAATGTGTTTTATGATATGAATGTTCCATTTCCAAAAAAATTATTGCATATTTTGAGCTTTTTTATAAACTATTATATATTTTCACTACTAGTACATTTTTGTATATTTTTATTCAAATTGTAAAGGAAAATAAAAATTGTTTATACCATTTTCTCATTATAGAATATAATATGCGACTGATATACTGACACACATATGATAAGGTTATGATATAATAAATCTGTCGTTATTAGATAACCATCTATAAATTATGCATTACATACACTTTTGACATTATTATAATTTTCTTGTGGAACGAAATAATATAGTTATCTTTTACATTATTGATTGCAAGTCGGGTGTATAACACATTTATTTGTATGAGGTAATCAATTGTCTATGGAAAGACTTTTTATGAGTAGTTCTTGAATTTTTGTTTGTGCTTTTGAATAAAATCCCTATGTTTGTAAAACACCTATAGATAAATAGTCTGTAATTTATCGTTTAAAAGTTTTCACTTCCAAATTTGAAAACAATATGTTTTCTATTGATTTATACATTTTTTTCTGAAAATGTTTTGAAATAAAAGTTAACGCTGAAATGCGTTCAACTATTTTTCAACATATATAAACAGGAAAACATATTCAAACTGTGAAACATCTAGATGGAAATACTGCAAGATATCAACAATCGTTAACACAATTATTTGATGTAATAAAGAAATCTTTTATATTAAATATCGTTCAAAAGTACAGTAGTCTCGTTAATCTGAACAGGATTGGGAAAAAGGGACGTTCGGATTACCTAGAATTTAAAAGAAAAACAATTTTCTTGCAATTTAAATTTGAAAATTAATTTTTATCAATTATTTTATCCACTAAAAGGATAATGAATATAATTACAATTAAAGTTAACTTCTAACTTAATCTTTAATTTTAATATCACATTCTTACGTGGGATCATTTTAACAAATTAATATCAAACACGCAGTGTGAAATAATCATTATGTAGTATGATATATAATTGACAAACATAAACGACAAAACTGCGCAATGTACTATCATGATTATTTAAATTTTTATTATTGTGCAGGTTTATGAAAAAATATGTCTCTAAATAAAGTGATGCAATAATCTCAAGCTCATTCGGATCACCGCGTTTTTTGGATTAACCCAAATGTATGTATTAGTTTATTCATCACGTATTTCGATATTTTTGTACAATTAAACTCATATTTTGAAAATTTTCTTAGATTTGCA
Source organism: Geopemphigus sp. TES_GeoC_2020 (assembly GCA_025469175.1). Taxonomy (NCBI): domain Eukaryota; kingdom Metazoa; phylum Arthropoda; class Insecta; order Hemiptera; family Aphididae; genus Geopemphigus; species Geopemphigus sp. TES_GeoC_2020. The sequence continues at coordinate 25,216 of JAIPRN010001066.1, forward strand.
TTTAGGTTATCGAGTACTTAGGTATTACTTTAATGCATATTTTATAATTTTAAACGCGTTAAGTTCCAAATCCCAGTAATAACCAATAGGATAATTTATTTAACATTATATATAATACCAAATTTGTATCATTGTGTTTAGGGATATTCTTAAATTTTGTTACATATAGAATAGGTAAATTTATGAGGTGTTCATTTGTATTTGTTAACTATTGCTATTTAATTCCTAGCCCAAGATATTATACGTAAATATACAAAATAGTATTTATCTAGGTTATTGTAGATTAGCTAAATTGAAGTATAAACTTGAATAGACGTTACGGGCATTCAAAGTTTTTTGTAAATTGATTTTTTAAACATTTGTTATCGTTATAGTTTCAGTTTTATATATACTTTTCTCAAGTTAGCCTTTCTAAGACATATATATATATATATATATATATAATTTTAACTGGTACTTAATGACTAACAGAATAATATAATAAATTTGACGATTTACCATCCAAATGAACATCACTTCCCAATTCAGTATCGATCCAAAACAATTTCGCAATAGGTCCTGAAAATTATACAATAATATAAACAAACAATGAACAGGGGATACGATTTGTTCATTTGGGCTCGAATTAATCGACAGCATTCTATATTACCAGGATCAGCCAAACCGGTGGTCTCCAATAAAATATAATCGAACTTCCCACGTTTGGACATGAGGTTTTCGATTGCTTTCACGCCATTGTCTTTGACCGAACAACACAGACAACCATTTTGCAGTTCAAGCCATTCTTCGCAAAGGTTTCCCTTTTCGCCAATTGCCACTGACTTCTCCATCGTGTCACCTACAAAAACAAACGAACGAGATACGGTAACAACGTCCCAGGTCGATGGCAGCCATATAATACCTTCACCGAATTCGTTCAAAATGACGGCTATTCTTTTCTCGCGCTGTTCCATAAGTATGTAATTTAACAGCGTCGTCTTACCACAGCCCAAGTGGCCAGTTATAATCGTTACCGGTACCGGTTCCAACGTGGCGGCCGTGACCAACGACGGGATTTCTTCGTCGGAATCCATCGCAACGGAGCACTCGTCACAGGCAAGGCTGAAGAACGATTCGAACCGCGGTGGAAATTAACTTACGGACGTTCCTATAACTGACGTCGTAAGTCAAACGTTCGTGGACGCGCGCGCCGTTTCGGTAAATTGATAACCCGACCGACGGGCACGAGACGGCAACAGCTGTTCGAGGGGCACAATCGTAGACGAGATAAGTGCGATGACAACACCGACGACCGTCGGTCTAACGACAACGATATCGGTCGCGCCATCTGTGTTACGTGTTCGAATTGTTTCCGGCTGCGGCGGCGATCGTCAGTTGCCGAGATAACGTTGCCCGTTCGTAACGAATTCCGAAGACGTTTGTGAACGGTTCGCCTGACTTGTACCCGTGGTGTTTTCGAGACAGCGCGCGAAACACGAATTCGAGGAAGACACGTTTTACGAGTATTTAGGACGCGTTTCCCCTAAATACTTCCCGAACGAAGTATTCGGAATGCGTCTTCGAATAATTTACGTCAATTGTATTCCTCCCTGTCGTCGTCCCCCCCCCAACTCCCCACCAGAGAATCTCGAATACTTCGCAAATATATGTTCCCAATATTTATTTCGTTGTTTTTACTAGAGCAATACGTTTGGTAATTACGTTATTATTTTACCCAACATATCGTAATAATAATAATAATAATATAATAATAATCGTCGACGCTCGGTCGAGGGGACGTTAGATAATTTAGTTTCGGAATTTCGCGTTTTTCTAAATTAACGACGCCATTAACATCAGGCGGATAGGGTGATCCAATACGTTCAATTGTCGTTCGCGTTTTTTTACCACGTTTATGTACGAATCTGTAGGGCAACCATAAACACGGTACGAGAATGTTGTCGATCATTCCGTCATCTTTATAAATCAGAAGCTAGCGGCAGTTTAGTCCAATTGAGTGTCCTAGGTCGATTATTTCGGTACACACACACACACACGATCAATAATATCGCGTCAAACATTCGCGTAGCGATATTCGTTTACACGAAACCTCTTCGTACTATTGCCCGACGATAATTTGGTAGAAAAATATTCGCCGTGCCGCGGAGTTCGCGTCGTCAACGGGACATCTTTTAATATATGTGCGCGCGTGTTTGCGTGCCGTCGGTTAGGTTCTGTTAGTTTACCGACATCGTTTCGAAAATGACGATACCGAACGGAATTCGCGTAGCGGGTAGCGTCCGGGTCTTTACGGAAAACACATTGTCGAGAGTAAATATAGGAGAGAAGACGTACGTCGGATGAAACGAATGGCGCGGAACAGGAGCGCGCGATCGAATCGTGAAAAATTGTCAAACGACCATGATATTCTCCACTGACAATGCCGCTAATTATTCCCCCCCCCGCGGCAAATTATGTTGTGTATCGCGCGACGTAGCCCCTTTCGACGTTTTCGATAAATTGTTCGGATCCTTCAATATCCACACCGCATCGATAATATTATCGACCGTGCAGTGGGCGACCGCTTAATGTCGCCCGTTGATCGCCGTTCGTTAATATATTCTCGTTTACGACGAAATGTGTGATAATTACGTAGAAATTCCGCGAACAGATTCTTCGGCCGTGGCGCGTTGGCTTTGCAACAACCACGGATACGACCTAACGTCGTATGATTGCGTAATAATGTTCTCCGGCGGTAGGGAGAAAATAATAAAACGCACTTGGGCCGTCGTATCGTCGGAGCGTAATTCTAATTTGACCGACGGCGCGTGAACGACGTGTGTTTGGTTTTCGATCGCGTAAAATTTGCCTCAATGTCGATTAATATAGAACCGTCGAAAATTTATAAATGATTTCCGTGCTGGAGTTAGAAGCGTTTTATTACGTTACGCGCGAAGTAATTTTTGAAAATTACGAGTCATGCGTATTGCCGGTAAGTTACGAAAAAAGTAATCGATTTTTAAACGTACCGGGGAAACTGACGGTGGTCGGATAAATTAAAAATAATCGGCGGTACGACTTTTGGACGACAATAAATAATAATTGTCCGCAAGAGTGGACAGGACGGCGCCCGACGAATTCCGAAAATCGAATAATAATAAACCGCGAGTTTCTCTTAGATAATTACGAAATTCAACGGCGAAACGTTCGACTTTTAAAAATCTAACCGTTGTCCTATTTCACGCGCGAACGAGATAATTTTAAACTCAACCATATATAGCGGTTGCGTATATTACAAAACGGGTTAACGATACGTCGGCAATTCTGCGTTTCGATATTTGTTCGCGTTTTGTGGCCTAACGCGGCAAAATTAAAAACATAACGCAGACAATTTACGAATATAAAAACGGGTATTATAAATCGAACAAACATTTAGTCGCGTATGACGACAATTCGCGTCGATGAATGAAACGGACCGGTCAAAAACGACGCGATAATTACGAGCCTAGCGGTGACGAGCGACGTACGAGGGGGGAAAATGAGTTTTGAGAAGGAAAAATATCGGGAAAGCGGATAATACGGGTAAGACTGCGGAAGTCAACGCGCTCTTTGATTATTGGTTTTTTTTACGAGATCGCGTTCTTCGAGGCGAACGTCACTGAGCCGCGTTAAGGGTTAGGTAGGTAACGGGCCGGGAAGCCGTTCCCGTCGATTTCGAAGGGTCAAGGCGAAAACAAAAACCGGTGTTCGGGAGAACGAACGTCGTTTAAATCGTGCTCTACGTGTATAATCACGTAACGCGGGGCGCGTGGGTACAGCGTTCACGGCGCACTAGGTGCAACTTGTACTTACGCAACTACAGCGGCCGTGTAGCACGCGAAACGATCGCGTATCGCTATTACCACCTTTGGGCGGTCGGTCGTGTTTTCGGCTTTTTATAATCCGTCGAATAACAATAGCCGTTTTTGGAGAAAATGTAACCCTTGTTTATCGGTAATACGTACCAAAATACCGCGTATTGTGTACACGCGGACAACGACCGACCATCCAAACCCCTTGCCCCGACCGCAGGTTGTCCTAATAATAACGGTCGAATTCGCGTACGTCGTGGCTGGAAAAAGGTGGGCGTACGAGTCGTACATGCCGGTGGCGCTCGTGTGGAAGTGTATAAAGCTGGCGATAAATTGGCACGTTCTATCTGTATACAATCTCGATGGTATGTAATTGCGAAATTGTCGGCGAATAATGTATACGTTACGTTCTCGAAAAACCGATGACCGATTAACTGTATGGCAGAATGGTGGGGGTATGGGGGGGTTAGGATGAGAAGGAATGCCGCCGAAGAGGTCATAAATATTTGCGGAACGTCCGAAATATCGTCGGATAACTGGCGTTCGAAATGGGTAATATCGTTTTATACGTAAATGTTTAAAATTATTTTCAAAACACGTCCCGAAAAAATGTCGATCGCCGTAACGTATTCTAGAAAACATATGAATCAACGGACGTGCACTTCGTACGTGGGAGGGGGTCGGCCCGCTTTTACGGACGAATAATGAATTACGTTTTTCGTTCGTACGGAACGCCGATGGACATTCACGTTACGACTGTAATTCCGGTTCGATAATAACGGCAACGATGTTCCCGGCCACCTTTTCGATATTGTTTCGAACTTTAGGCGACCGTCACTTCGTACCGGTTTTATTCGTTTCGATCCTATTCACATTCAGTATTTAGGTGAAAATCGGGCGATTTCGATCACAATTACGTCAAACGTTACCGAGTACGATTCTAATTCGAACGTAATTGCGCGTTTTTTTTTTCTTAATTATCGAATCAATCAGAGATGTACATCGTGAAACGAACGGGACATTATTACAAACCGAACGCACTTCTTCAGCGGGCACGAAATTCGCGTCGATTTCGTCGATTGATACCGAACGTTCTTTCAGTCGGTACAAATCTGCGTCACGACCAACTTTGAAAATTTAAGCGTGTTTTAGCTCGTTGTAATCGGTATCGTTTAGTTGTATTTATTATATGTTCGATAACCGCGCGTTGTTCCTATAAGCGTTAACATAGCACTTACATTCGACTTAGTTACGACGGCTACTGATTAAAAAGCGAGTGGACAGATTTTGACGTGACTTTACGATATTGGGACGGGATATATTGATTACAGGTCAGAACAGGCACCGATCTGTACGCACCTGTAATAAATATCCCGTTACGGCAGCGTGTGCTATTACTGGTCAACCCACGTACATATTACACGGCTTTGGTAGTAGTAACGAACGAGTATTCGAAGGTTTGGTAGTGCCGGTCGATTCTAATAAGTACCACGATTTTGTTTTTAGCGTGAACTCCCCGAAACCCGATAAGAAAAAAAAATACGATTTACGCGGTTTTTGAACTCGGTGGACGTCATGCGTGATGTTGATGCGCCATAAGTTTCTATCGCGTAAAAATATTACACGCCAATATTTTAGTTTTTTTTTTTTAATAAAAACGAACCGACGTTTGATCCTTTCAGAATATCGACTATATTATCAAAGGATAACGAATTATACGAATATAGAGGAATCGAAAGGTTACAAAAGGTTACAAGGTATCAAAATACGATATGCATTTATAAGTTTCCTCACTCAGAATTTAAAAAGAACAATATCTATCCATGCCTATAGGAATAAATCTAAAAAAGTACAGCTATAACGGTCAATATCGGAAGCATCGCAAAACGCTAAATGCGCTGATTTCTATAGCGATATGGTTTTGGTTAACTAGTCCATCACAATGATTTGTAGATACTGTTATAAAATACAAAAATTAGACTCTAGGTCGTCGAAATGATTTCATCTTCTATTCTGTGTGTGTGTGTGTGTGTGTACGCACATTCCAATCATGGGCCACAACTCTCTCCATGAAGTCGGTATTCTGAAGGGACGAGTACAGTCCTTTATTACGGACATTTCTGCGTTTCAGCTCTGTTAATATTGTCGGTAAATTCGAAGAAGTGAAGTCGTCGACCCTACCATTTTTACTCTATCCTTTCGACTTATTCGCCTTCAGATTTGTGAAGTCGAACACGGTCAGCGAGGTAAGCGATAATTTTTATTAATTTCCGTTATTTATTTTGTTCGATTATCATTTTATTCTATTATTTCGCTTTATTTACGCTCGTCAACTTATTGATTAATTTCCTAAATAATTTTCGAACTCAACACCCCGCGCTTTAATTGTAATAACTCGTTAAATAGGTAATAAAACACCCAATATTTTACTTTGGTTTTTTTTTTTGTTTTTGAGTTATTACACTGGCGAAATGGAAAAAATCGCGAGGCACGATAAAATAAAAGGTGTCTGAAAAGGACGTGTCATTTGACAGTCAGTTTTGAATTACGTTTAAAATCGGTACGACGTAATAAACATAGCGCGTAGGTTGAACATACCGTTAAAAATTCGAACTTGACGAATATTTCGCTTAATAACGAGAGTTGGCAAAACCATTAAGCCCGGTTTCGTTATGACGTGATTCAAGTAAGGATACATAATCGCGTAAAACTTTTCGTTACATAAACGTATTATTACGTACGGTGACCTTCGTTTCTTTCCTCTAATGGTCAAGTTAATTTTATTCCTTTACGTGATCCGACGACGTGTAAATAGATTCATGTCGTTTAGTCGCCTGTACATTGTTAGCTTAACGGCATTGCGTTTTCATTCGCGTACGCGAGTACGTAGCTTCGTATTTTACGGACAAAGAAAATACATTTTATTATATAATTTATTCCTTCTATTTTTCACCATTGTGTAAATTTCGAGACACGATACGTTAGCAACTAAACACCGCGGCGTCGTTGCATATACCGTAGTTTCTACGTACATATCGAAAAGTTTAATAATTATCGTACATTTTATGAAAACTCAAAGACGTATAAACTTATTTATACAATCTAATACCAACACTCGGAATACTCCGTTGTACGAACTTTGGTAAAAAATTGTTGCGACTTCGTAAGACGTACAATTATGTATTTAGAAAGTTACGTAATTTTGATAATCGTACGTATGAAATTTATCTAAACGATTCCGACCGACTGTTGCGATTTTACGTATCTACGTCCAATGCCATTTATGTAAGAATTAACGAAATTTTAATAATCGTTTAAAATAAAACGGCAATGCTGAAATTGCAAAATATAAGGCGAAAAATTTTCAAAATTACATTATCTAATAAGTTTGTTTGTAAAGAGGGTTATAGTCAAGTTTTATAAATCTTAATTGATACGACAGCTTCGGTAAAGCAAAATCCTCGAATTATATTTTTATTTAAACTTTTTATATTATCGCTACCCCCTATCGGGCAGTGTACAATATGATTAACTATATATTGTTTCGTTGCAATTATTTTAATTTTCAGGGTTGAGAAAGGAAGGTGAGAATTATACGTTGAAATGATCAAAAACTTATTGTTATCGCGTTTTTACACAATATTGTAATAAATATATTTTTTTCTATTTTCAACTGGGCCAAAAAATAAAGTTTAATTTTAATTGTTATTAATCATTTTTTTTTACGTAATTTCAAATTTAAATTAAACTATACTCCAATAATATTTGATTTAATATTGGTATATTAAATTGTGTGCCGCTCTGGGAATGTCTTGATTTTTATAACTTTGTAAGTGTATTTTGTTATTCGGTGTACCTTTTTATGTTATAATAGATGCTTCAAAAAGGCAAAGGTTTCATGAAAATAACTTTGTAGCTGATTTAAAATCGAACGTACAGGTAATGTAAGTACTTTAATAATATAATTTTAGACTTTTTTATTCTCATTAAATCACAAAAAGCGGTATATATTTTTTCAATTTGGTTTCCGCAATAACTTACGTGCGTGTCGAAATAACGCGAAGAATATACGCACCACATTATTTAGAATTTTAAAGATATATAATTGTATTTGCTCAACATAACGAGAGAAATGTATAAAATATCTTTGGGCTGTAATTTCATTATTGAGTTACATAAGTAAACACTATGGTTTTGAGATAATGGGTGGCTCAATTTATAAAGATAAAAATTTAACAAAACCATTTCGGTATTATAACAATTAATGTTAATAACGTATTATCTTCAATTTGTTCTACAGATATAGATAGCATGGAAATTATTTAAATAATTAAAAAATAAAACTATTATTATTATTTGGATTTCCTAGATTTTTATTTTCATTTCAACTTGACGACCTTTTACACAGATAAATAAAAGGGACATTTGTCAGGATGAATAATAAAGTCTGTAATAAGGTAATAGGATTACCATAGGTAACCAATAATATCAATCATAAATTAATATTTTTAAATATTTCGTTTAAATTTGTGTTTTCATGTAAATGGAAGTTGTTGTTTTTTTACGTAAATGTATTATAAGATTTAGTTTAAATCACAATGAACAAAATCGAATTTTTAACATTTTATACATACGTAAACGGGTAAAGTGATTGGAAGATATTCGTTGTAGTTATCACTGTCGGTCGGTTATTACGTATAATTGTAATTACGTTTAATATTGTGTTCGTTAGTTTTTTTGTTTTAAAAACGAATATTGTAACGTTTAGAACGTTCTGAATCCTCATCGGGAATCGTTTCTCCGTAATCAAAGCAATCGAGACCCGACTAGCATATTTAACCTTTTTTTTGTTTTTATAGCTTGACCCAACTAGTTGCTTATATTTATCGTAAACTGTATCTCGGACACGCACGTACCTATAGGACGCGTTCATAATAATAGGAAATTGTGATTACGTGTTGTTTTCACCGTGGCAGGATCGCGTACATTACCATTAGCCATTTCATTTCATTATCGCGTCGAAAAGGCTTCCCAGACTCGTAATTTCTTGTCCGCGAATAAATAAAACGTCGTTAAAAAAAGGGGAAAGAAAAACACATTCAAAAGTTATTTCGACTTTAGTTTTTTTAGTTATTACTTTAGTTATTCGTCGTTGATCGAAAAATATTCGCCGCGGTCGTCCTTATATACGTACAAAATAGTAATTATAATAAAACGGCGAAACGGTTAGCGTACGATTTCGGGAATAATTTATTAAATCGATCGTTAAATAATGTAAGTAAGGTGGCGAGACCCTTCGCGACACGCGCAGAAAAACAATTTCGATTCGATATTAAACTATTAGCATAATAGCATAATAGTCGAAACGGACGATATGTGTACGAATCGGCCGCGAATTGTGATCTGACTTCGCTAAAAAATATTTTTCCGTATTATCAAAGTTATATACGTACGTGCACTACCGTACTTAGACCTGAATTTCGGGGAGGGGATTAATTTTTAAATAAATAAATTGGAACAAGACACATTATAAACATTAATAGAATATTCATTTTTAACGAACACGATATATAATATTAAGTTTTGAAGTTGAAAAATATTTTAGTTTTTCGTTATTATTGACTAAAAATATACGTCTTGTAAGAAATAATTTTTCCTAAAATTTCCCCCCACCTTCCCTGTTAATACGACACTACGTACGTGTCACTCGATTACTGTTTTTATACAGACTTTATTCTAACGTCGATAACGAACGACCGTCTGTGTTACGCGAGTATTGTCTAGTTTACTAGTAATTTAGGCTACGGTCGTCCGTGGAACAGTATTATAATATTAAAAAATATATTACGCGTATCCTCGTTCGTTCCGCCGACTACCGTCGTGGAGTTATTTCTGTATTATGTTATTGATTCGTTGAAGAAAAATAAACTATTAGGGTGAATCTAATATTCAGCATACACCGACAACTCGACGAGAGGTAAATAATTATTCGGTTTAATCGAATTAGTGTAGTTGGTCGTTGGGTCACGTACTCATACGTGTGTACGGACATACGGTATATTGACTATGATTATATAATCCTGGTTTTGACCGTATCGCGTTTCAAACACACTCTTATCATTATTATTACGCTATTAGAATTTAGGTCAAATTCAGTCATTATTGTGATGGGCCCTTCTAAGTGGACGTACTAGCCGGGCTGCAATAATTATGTTTGTAACAAAACCGGGGTTTCGATTTTACATTCCGGCTGAAGCGTAAAATTTGTTGGTTCTACGATGACGCGGTTCATTTTTTTTTTATTTTTTGAAAACTATTCATGTAGAACGAGAGCCCAGACGATTTTGCCGCGCGTTACGTTCAGGCGACCATCGTGTTAAGTTCGATCCATTATTCGACACGTTTTTCGATTATCGCAGTAATTTCCGCTGGTGCGATTAAATACGACGAGTTGTGAAAAAAACCTGTCAAATTTTCAACATATTCTTATCGGACGCGGACAATTTTCGTATATTTTAAAAGCTTAGAGATATATACAATCTGAACAACTATTCATATGGTATCCGTAAATTACAATAAACTTGTAGGGTCGCTCAGAAATGTTTTCCAAATACGCGACGATTTGTCGTTTCTTTTAACATCAAAATAATAATAAAATCTTTGTAACGTAATTCACACAAACTCAAATCCGCAAGACCGTGGCCTGCCACCTTTTATGAATGTTATACTATTTTTGGAGCTCGGAATATATTGGTTAACTACGATTATATGTCAGCTAGAAAATGTAAATTATGTCACATTGTGTTTCAAAAGCTCCGTGTAACATTTTCCGTACTTAAATTGAAAAGGTTCCGATTAAAGTCATCGTCGTCAAACAAATAAATTTCGATGTTTTTTAAACGTAAGAAAAATTATTAATTGCTGAATAACTAAACGATTACGACATTTTAGTTTTAAACAAAATTTTATTTTGTCGCCATTAAATAAATAGTCGTTTCTGCCTTTATATTATTAATAATTAATAATTTAAAAATAAAATTCGCAAAATATACGCACTTTAATTTAGGTAAATATAGAATTTTAAATGAGATGTCAAAGGTATGATTTAATTCTTACTAAATGTATTCATTTTATAATTTTAATCTATAGTCCTAAAAGTTCAATATTACTAACATCGGAAAATTGGTTTAAAGAATATATTTGATATAGTCATGAAAATGATTATTATTTAATTACCGAATTCCTTTAGATTTATAGAATTTATATTCTCGGTATAAAAATGTAATAAGTTATCTTCAATATCGGGGTTTCTTAATGCTATTCAAAAACTTAGAATAACTTTAAATTGTAGATTTGTATTTTATCAACGAAGAAAATAAATAAAATTAATTACAACAATACATATCACACGTTTCATGGTATGAAGCGTATAATTTTTATATATGAATTACACGTCGATTACGTAGTATTTAAATAATTTATACAATTTATTTTTCAAACTAGTATACAGTCTCGATATATTTACTACTTTACATAAAAAAATTATAAAATTAATCGTAATTACTTAAGTAGATATTATTAAATATTATAGAAAACTTTACATTAAAATACTATTTTATGTAAAACTCTACACTTAATAAACGTTATTTATTTCCAAAGAACAGTAAAACATTTTTTAAGGTAATAACGGTTCTATGAAATTTCAACTTAAAATGAAAATTCGTCGTTAAAAGTCCTAGTTTTAGATTTTAGAGTTCTCTGATGATGTACTAATATGTATAATTATAGAAGGACCTCACAAAACATCATTAACGTAGTGACTTTTTAAGTTAAAAATATGGATCTGATTATATAGTTATGTGAAAATTACAATCTACAACTGAATCTAAATGAAGTCTTGATAGTGAGTTGTGTCTTTGAAAAAGAAATAAATTACGGTCTCATATTTGTCAAAGTTTGAAATCTTTTATAATATGCCGACACATTTTAACTAGCAAATTATAAAGGTACTGTTTCTAAAAAATATTATTTATGTAACGTAAAATACGTAAAAGGACAATTTGTATTCTTTTAAACCTTAAATTACAAATTATTAAACCAATAAATTACGTTTAAATACAATTGTTATTTTAGACTTTAAATTTCGTAAATACTTTTTTTTTTATTTTACATTAATACATACATGATCTATACAATTAAACGTACGATAAGCGTATAAGAGACTATACAAAACATGGATATTCGAGTAAGAAGCCACCCATTAGTGATACTTATTAGGCATATAAATATTATCTATCGAGGAGACGAATTGTTATTATTCAATTTAAATGGTCACGACACCGTTTCCTTTTTAGTCTGCGTTGTGGATTTCCCGGGAGTATAAAGATATGTAACTCCTTTATTAGTGGGTTGGGGTGATTTTTAGTTTGGCGAAAAACCGTTTGTAAAATATTTCCGCTTCCGCTATAACCAGTTTGATACCAAGATCTTCGTGGAGGGTTAAATTAAATACCAAAAAGGGAGCGTTAGTAATTTTTCTAAGAATAATGTTCTAAAAGGCTTGGATTTTGTTTAAGTTAGTTTTTTTTGCTGAGCCCCAGAGTTGTAACCCGTATATCCATATAGGCTTTATGAGAGTTTTATATACTAGAAGTTTAGTTTTTAAACTAGTAAATTTATTTCTTGATAATAACGTTTTTAGTGATCTTGATCGAGCGTTAAGTATCATTCTTTTAGCTTTTATGTGTTTGTTCCAAGTTAATCTTTGGTCAAAAATTAAACCTAAATATTTAGCAGCATCAGAGGGTGGGATAGATATATTATTAATTGTAACATTTGGACAGTAATTGTATCTAAGGGTAAATGTTGTATGAGCAGATTTACTGTGATTTACTTTTACGTGCCATTTTTCGTACCATTCAGATTGCAGGTTTAAATGAAATTGTAAATTATTAGAGACTATAATTGGTTTGTGATGAACTGAAAAAATTACTTTATCATTTGTATAGTCAGAAGTTGTGGTGTTTGGAGTTGTGGGCTGATCAGAAGCTTATATATTAAATAGTAAGGGTGAGAGGATTGCTTCTTGGGGTAAACCGGCGTTAATTGGAGTTATATCTGACGTTGAAGAATCGCAACGAATTTGAAAGTGACGATTCGTAAGGTAGGAGTTAATTAAAAGAAAGAGCGGTGTAGGTAAAAATTTCCTAAGTTTATACAGAAAGCCTCGTGCCATACTCGGTTGAAGGCCTGAGATATGTCTAAGAAAACAACTGTGGAGTAACATTTTTTCTCAAGAGATGTGCTTATAGCATCAACTATTCTGTGGGCTTGATGAATCGAGCTATGTTTAGCTCTAAAGCCGAATTGTGCAGCCCGAAGTATATTGTTTGAATCTGGGGATAAACGTTTTAGAATTAGTCTTTCACAGATTTTTGAAAGGTAGGGTAAGAAACTAATAGGTTTATATGAAGTTGGGATATCATGTGGTTTTTCAGGCTTGGCAAACATTATTATTTGTGAAAATTTCCAGCTTAACGGGAAATATGAGAGTCTTAAGACAGCGTTATATATGTAAGTTAGAAGCACTACACCCTTTTTTGGTAGCCATCTAGTGACTTCTGCTGTTATCAAATCGAATTTCATATGAGAGTATTTAATTACCATATTTTTTACTTCGTTGGGTGTGAAGTATTTTGTGGGGGAAGTAAGTAGTAGTGGAGAGTTTAGATATCTTTTAACATTTTCTATATGCTGAGGGATAAGAATGTCATTATGTAGTTGAAAGGTTTCAGATAGATGAGATTGAAATGCCATGGCTCTTTCGTCATCTGTAATAGCTAAGGAATCGTGAACATTTTTTAGCGGACACGAAGGAATTTTATATTTTAACATACATTTGGTTCCTTTCCAAAGGCTATCATCTGTAGTAGACAATGATTGTAATTTTTGTTCGAATGCATTTGTTTTATATTTGGCTAGAAACGTTTTCAATGAATTGGCGAGTTTATTGTAAGCTGATTTGTGGGATGAGAGCCGGGAAGGTTGATTTCTTGCTCTGGTTCTGTGTTTTTCTACTCTTAAGCTCCTAATTTGTTCTGAGATTTGGTGGGAATTGGATCATGTGTTAAAAGGTTTGACTAATTTAGTAGCTGCCCAATCAGCTGATTGTATAAGTGTGGTTAAATTATTTACCGCTTCATCTACATCACAGTTAGATTTTAGTTTGACTTTGATATCTACTTGTGCATTTTTTTATACTTTAAAACACTTTTGAAATTGTTTTTTTCAATTTTGTTTAATTTAACATTACAAATAACGAATAGGATTAGTTTTCTATGTATTTATAAATAATTTCTAAAAATCTTTGAAACATTTCGTGAATTTTATTCTTATATTCCGGTTTTTTGTCGACATAGATTACGATAAATATTAAATTAATAATTCGTATTATAAATTGTAAACATAACAATCGTAAATATATTGCGAACTTAATTGGTATGCGAATAAAGCTTTTAAAATTGTTTTTTTTTTCATTAATTAATACAAATTCAAATTGAAAGATGTATTAAAAACAAATTTTTCTTTAAACGTTGATCTCAAGGACACACATTTTTTTAAATCCGGATTTCATTGTAGTCTTTAGAAAGTATCACATAATCTATAAACATTAGTACTATTATCGTCATCGTACACTCTCTAATTTTATTATTTTGTTATTACTGTTTACAATAATAGGTTTTTTATTAATTTAATTTATAATAAGGTGATTTTTGTTTGGTTTAAAAATTTAGTATAAAATATTAACCTAAAACGGTTAGTTTTGTGATTTGATCTTCTCGTGGATGAAATAACATTAATATATATATATATATATATATATATTTATTTATTTATATTTACGAACTTCATCGTCGGATCGATTTTAATGTAATATTTATAAACCAATTCGGGCGCTCAAAGAAAGAGTAATTGAGTAAAAAAGAGCCCGGATAAAATCGGTACAATATTTACGTCCTAGTGATCACCGATTCCCTATCGAACCTCACACAATTATGCTGGTCACCCAAGTCTACATTCCTCAGTATCATGGACAGCAGCATATGCACGACTATGCGGCGGAATTTATGAGGATCGATGGACGGTTCTCGGTGGTTGGTACAAGGGGTGGACGTCCGTTCGGCAGACGGCAAAAAGCAGATTGATGACGTAGCAGACGATGTTGCGCGTTCACCTGGACTCGATTGTTTCACCTCAGTTCCGGAATGGAACACCGTAGGTTAGGTTTGACCTTGGATGGTCATCGTTCGAGTCTAAAGCAGCCGTCTTCATGTGGCGTGTGCGTGCGTCCGACGAAAGGGATAACCCTCGGTGACGGCGGTTGTTAATGCCCTGATGGCGTTCAGTAAACATTGGGCTATTGGCCGAAATTCCCTTCGTAGCCGCGTGGTCGTCGTTCGTGTTGACGCTGTCCCGTGTCGTTGTGGTTACGGTGTCCACGGGTATCTTCGTCGTGGTCGTTCTCAACAAATATTAGCGACGTGATGGTTCGATCAAAAAAGAAGGCGAAGCGTCTCTGCGGGATAAGCGCCGCTGTATTGAAACTAATTTGTGAGCGGACCCCGCGAGAGCGTACAAAGCGCAAGATTCGCCGCTGACTGTCGCGCGCGTGTGTCGACTCTTTCGTGTCGTCCGTCTTTCCTGTTACTAGTCGTCGATCATCATACCGACTAGTAAACACTCGTTGTGTTTACCGTTTGCTCACCCGTTGCAAACCGAATGTCGCAAACAGTTCTTAACTTTTTTAATTATGACTTTCGATTCTTGATTCGTTAATTGGTTACCACCAAAACAAATATTGTGTACTTTTGACGCCACGAAATTTAACGAGTAATTTGGAAACTTCACGAACGTCACTTACAATTATGACGTGGTAAAGTATTGAACGGTTGATCCTTCGTTTCAAATTCAGTACAACGGATGCAACATTTTATTTCGTATTCGTACCTCGGTAAACGGAGACAATACAATCCGTTTTTTCATCCAACATATTTTGTATTCCATTTCATTGTATCGCATGTTCCTCGTCAATATATCATCCAAATTCAAACGGATTTAATATCAGTATGTTCTTGACGTACTGGAGTTTCTTTTAAATTTTTAATTTTCAACACGTTTGTTATTATAATATACCAGCTAATCTGTCGTAAACGAATATATTATATATTAATCGAACGCTCTAAAAATTCGAAATAATTTTTCAATACAACGCCCTTACAATTTATTTGTACTTTCTTTATTTACGTCGGAAAAATCAATTTAATAAGTTAATAAAAACGGATACGATAAAACGAATAAATACATACAATTTAAAATATTTATAGCTGATAGCGCAATGGTACAAAGAGAGATGAAATTGTTCTTCAATTTTTAATCTGAAAATGAAAAATATTTTGATTTTTAATTTTTTTAAAAGATTAATTAATATTTGTCAACGTTACATACGTAGAATGTTAAATTATTTGTTATTTGACCATTTGTAGTATTATTTATCGTAACATCCGTTTAAAATACTTCTATATATATATATATATATATATATATTAGATTATTTGGAATTCTTCGTTTTATTTAAGTCCGTCGTACTTTTTTCGTGAACAATTTTCTCAGTATCGTTAGGTGATTTTCGAATATGTGTTTTTGTTTCTCAAACAACGCTAAATGAGTACATCAAACATACAAATTGTATCTAATTAAAGTATAGATGTCTTTAAAGTACTTAACTCGCTTTTAATATTTTGTAAAAATATTTCATAAAAATTTCAAAAAATGTAACGGAATAACTGCTGTTTTAAAATGTAACGATAAAATTGAATTTTTACAAAAAATGATACTATTATGTACGAAAAATTCAAAAACGTACATCACTATATCAATTTGATCGCTACTGAAATTCCATTTAAATTGTTTGACCTCAATAACTGATTAAATAAGTATTTACAAATTAAATAAAATTATTTTATCCACCAAATTATAACATACGCCATACCGTACTCAGAGCATCTCTTACTATAATTTTAAGTTTTGAAAATAAATAAATAATAATTTAAACAAATATCGAATATTATCACGCCCCGAGTAATCTTATAAGCGAAATAAAATTCAAATTTTACAGTGAAACAAAGCCATTTCGTTTTGCTTATGATTTTTTTTCATCGCGGTCAATACATTTTAGAATTTAATTATAAAAATTAAATTAAATTACGTTTTACAGTTACGTAAATATACGTATTATTTAACGATTTTAGAATTTTATAATATTCTTTGGTTTCAGTAGGAAAGTTCATAGGTAGATGCCCCGATTCATCAATTTAAAATTAAAGGTTCTGCTATACCTTCATTTTATTGGGATTTCCTTCAAGTGGTATGAGAAAATTTTACTAGTAAAACTCATAAGCGGTATTAAAATATAAAAATATAAAAGAGCCGAGAATTAAAAATAAATAAATATATATTTTAGAGTTATTCAAATAATTCTAAACATTACATCTATATTGATATGTCTGAATCAATGAGAAATATTAAAAATTACGAGAACTATATAAATATCAAAACAATAATTACAGTAATTAATTAAATCGCAATAAACATTCGGCTTAATTTAACCGTACACATTATTTAGATTTTCGGTTATTTAAAAGTTTGAAATTCGACTAAACTTTTAATACTCTGACACGTATTAAATATAATAAACTTCCATAAAATGTTATGAAAATCAAACCAGGTACAAGTATTATAGAATAAATTATTTATTTTAAGCATAGTACGAAAGTTTTTGAGTGATTATGTAGGTATTTACAAAGTAACAACTCACGAAAATGAAGCCTTAGTCATCTCAACCCATATAGTAAAATAATTAAATTTGTTTCCGTTTCTTTAAAAAAGTAACTGCTTTATGTATAGAAATCAACTTTAATACCATCATCCCTGATAATAATTATTTTTTACAAATAAACGATTTCTATGAAGGAAATACTATCATATACTTTACCGATAATTATTTCTAAGTATATTTTCCACGAATTTTCATCAAATATATAATTTCAAATAAAGCAAAGGATTATTAAAGTTATTTGATTATGATTATAAAATGACTGAACTTTTAATTAAACAACTACCATGTGAATATGACATCGAATAATTATTAAAATTCAATTTATTTCTTCATAATAAATGTACGACGACATTTTGAATAGAAACGAAAGTGTACCAGATTTATATGTGTGTGTGTGTGTGTGTGTGTGTATGTGTGAGTGTGTAAAAAATAGTTTAAATACAATTTGAAATAATTATAAGAAAATTTGGAGACTTAAAATTAAGACTAATTATATTATGGACTTTGATCTTTTGATTCTAGTTAACCTGTATACAAATTAGAAATAAATCAATCTAAAATATTATAACTATTTAATTTTAAAATGTATTCTTTGAATGTTTTATTTGTATAATTACAATTATAATTTAAAATATTTAATACAAATTTAAGATTAATAATGTTAATATACAGAAATATATTTTACGCATAGTTAAATGTATAGTATTTTAATATGACTTATTCTAGTACTGGGAACCTAAACAGCGTGCTTTGACGTTTTTTATCGTTTCGACAAAAATAACATTTTTATGGCAATTGATCCGCTCGTCAGAAATCGAAAATAACGCGTATGACTTGAATTATTTATGGACATCATTGTGTGTATAGTCGATAGACGGATTATGAGGGCCCACACCACAAGTTATGTACTACTGACACGCAACTTAAGATAGCCCTAAATTGATGGCAATATAAAATACAACAGCAAACATATTGTAAATTATACGTTGTACAGAAAATTATATTTAAAAACCATTAGTCTTCGAAAATTGTCGCGATAATTCGAACGATATTCTCGAAATATTGACCTATTATATTTAGTATATGCCATAATATTCGTTCATTGTTGTCTTCATTTACGTAAGAATTCGAAGAACCGATTTCTGTTTCTTCAACTTAAACGACCGTTGTGGTTTTTGAATACATCATTTATTTTACGTAAACAAGTTTAACAATTGTATAATATTATATATGTATAGGCAAGCATGTAGCTAAGGGTCTAACCATCCAGAACATTTTACTGACATATTCCATTGGTGGTCACCCAACTATATTATTAATCTATTCATGTCTTCAAGTACTGGAGTTAAATTTCGATTTACTTTTAAAACGTATTATGTTGTTTTATTATAGTAAAAGTCCCGTCACACTATGCGCTTCCAAATTCCAAAGGTTTAAATATGAATAACTGTTATTATAATTACTTACGATACATAATTTGTGTACTGTCATCAAATATTCTTCAAGTGATGGGGGCCAATATATGCATATTGGTCATCAACTATAAATATTGCTCATGATTTGGTCATTAAATATAAATATTGGTCATGATTTCGCTACCCATATTATGTGGCTCATATGTGAAAAGTTCAATTTGTAAGTATATATTGTAATATCATATAAAGGCATTATTAATTCGACGTTTGTTCGAGGTAATCTTGATAATTAGTCAACCGATTTTGATAAGAATTATATAAAATATTTGGCAGGATCCGAGTAGTGTCTATTTGCGATTTTCTTATTTCATCATTATCGATTAGAAGAAAACGTAAAAATCGTAATTTTGCGATCACAGGTCAGTATTGACGGCAACTAATTTCCTAATAATAAATAAAATATCGTTTTGGGTAACTCGTACGTACTCGGGTAGAGTATAAACACGTTTTCGTATCAAAAGTGTGAAAGTATTTGTGATTGTTGTGCGAAGAATGGCTCAAAATATTTTTTATTTTGAAGAAATGTCCACGAGATTGTTTCTAGACATAGTTTGTTTTGATTAAAAATCACCGATATGGGTATACGTTAACACAGTACGTCACATAAGACTACACTTACGAAAGATACAAAAACATTTTTTAAGCTTTTAAAACAAATCTTTTATTCAAAGTAATCGCCATTACATTCTGCATAACTTTTTATGTGATTCGCTGGTTTTTCCATAGCCCGTCAGAAGTCAATTTTAGAAATAATTTTAAGCTTCTCGGTTTCAATTTTTTTGAATCGATTTAATAGTGGCGAAATTGTCTCCCGTGAGACGCATCTTCAATTTCAAGGACATAATAATCTGGAGGGTTTAAATCTGGCAAATACGGGATTGGCCAATTATTGAAACTATATTACTAGTCAAAAATTATTATTTCGGACAAAAATTTGTGACAACTCACCGCGGACTGTGTAGGAATGTAGTCACGAAAAAAGATCGATTTTTTATAAAACAGACTTTTGTAGAAAATTAAGCGCAATCATTACGAAGGTTCGAAATATTTATAAAAAAAACGTGACAACGACGGTAATTTCTGGTGGCACAAAATCTTCGTGCACATTTCTTCGGTAATAAAAGAAAAACAATGAACGTGGTGTTAATTTTGGATTTTGGAAATCGCGAAGTTTTTGGCCGCGGCGAATTTACACTTCCCCCTTCTCGTGCGCTTTATCGTTTCGTTTCCGGATTACGAGAGAAATTAAGCGAAATTCTGGTTATTCGTGACGATATTTTTAAAAAAAATTCTGCGCGTTTTCGTCCGTTTCAAGCAGTTCTATGTACTTCACGGGAGAGACACTACGCTGTCGTTATTCTGTGGTGGGCGCATGAGGAACAAAGCGGACGCGAAGTTTCCTTTTCCCTAAATCGTCTTTAATAATTCGCCGAACAATGGTTTTTGGAATGCCGGTTTAGCGCTCCACTAATCAACTGCCGGTGTTTCGACGTTCTTTCAAAATAGCCGAGACGCGAACAATGTTTACGTCCGTTTTCGTCATGCTCGGTTTCCTATTTTGCTCTTCGTCGTCAAATTACTCCCGGGCACAATGAAAACCGGCCACGCCATCCGAATCGAAGAGTAGCACGGCACTAATTTACGTGAGATTTCTATTTTAACATTCGGAACGTTTCTGCGGCGCTTTTTCCTCACGTCTTTAAACGAACACTTTATCGCGACACGTTGTTGACACGAGTTTTATTCGACGGCCAAATTATAACTGCGACCGTAAAACATATAGCATGCGCTTACACAAAAGACGACTGTACAGTGTAGAAGTGGTTCGGTACACGCGAAACATTGTACGAATTGTTTATGAAAATTATAGTAACTAGTTCCAAGAAGTTCGAAACGATCGCGCTATGAATATATTCGTGTCGAGACGGTTTTCTCGAAATGTACGGAATATAGGCGAACGTTCGATGTCAATATTTTCAAAAAGGTTTTCGTACGATTCGATCGGGTTATAAAAATTAAAAATGTCGAAACGATCCGCGAGATTAACACCCCTAAGCGTATTATTTAATAAAATGATAACGTGTACGTTTATTACGTCAATACGGGCTTTCGTTTTGCGCGAAAATTGTAAATTAAATTTTACCGCGCGTTGTTGTAATTCACCGATCAAAATGATAAGTTATAAACTAAATAAATATTACGTATAGACACCGATAATTTAGCACGGTCGCGGAGTAGTTTTCCCGACGCTTATATATATTGTAATGATATCCACACATATAATTGTGGGAGCTAATACTATAAGCATATTCCGATGTAATTTGATGTAAAAATGTATTAAAAAATGACACTTTAATAAATGTTAGAACGACACTTGAACTTCTCGGAATACCGCTAAATAATTTTAGAAAATATCGATAATAATCTCATATAGAGCGAAAAAAGGGGCTGAGTCGCAATCCCACGATAACCACAGAATTAACACATTTTATTTTATACAAAACGTTTACAATAATTACACAGCTATATAAAAAAAATATATCACGCTTATGGGCACGAATCAAATGAATACGCATTCCTTATTGAGAAAAGAGAAAAATATCGAAAAACAATAAAACAATCAACATACAAAAATGCAAAATACAAAACGCCGATTTTGATGAATTTAAATATGAGCTGGCCACCACGTCGCAACAATATGGCCGGGCGATTCGACTATAAAACACAAAAATTACACCCTAGAACCAGCCAGTCAATCAATCAGTGGATCGCCAGATGACGTCTGTCTCCCCACGGTGAACAGACAGCTCTCGTGTTCAACAGTGTGCGCGCACTCCCGCCACGAGTCACCAAGTTGCAGAAGTCGGTATTCCGGGGATCAAGGACTGTTCTCTGCACCAAGATTTCTGCGTCTCGACTCGTTCTTATTGTCAGTGAAGTTGCATAAGCAAACCCACCATCCAACATTTTCTTAGTTATCTTTACAAGTATTTCTTTTTAAATTCATTAAAATCCACAGGACAGAACAGGTAAGTGATTTGATAATTAATAATAACATTCCTAAATAATTCTCAAACTCACGATCCCGAAAACAAATTACGTAATAAC
Source organism: Geopemphigus sp. TES_GeoC_2020 (assembly GCA_025469175.1). Taxonomy (NCBI): domain Eukaryota; kingdom Metazoa; phylum Arthropoda; class Insecta; order Hemiptera; family Aphididae; genus Geopemphigus; species Geopemphigus sp. TES_GeoC_2020. The sequence continues at coordinate 47,523 of JAIPRN010001066.1, forward strand.
TCATTAAAAGTTAAACACATCTCCCACTTATACCTTATACCTACATATAAGTAATTAGGTATTTTTTTCCCCAAATCCCGGTTGTTTTCTTTTTCTTTTTGAGTTATTACAATATATATATATATATTTATTTATTTATTTATTGGATTATTTCGTCGAATAAAGATTATACTTTCTATAGCGATAAAGAGTAATTTAAAATGTATTACGCGAAGGATAATAAAATTTAATATAAAAAGAAATTACGCGCTTAATCGAGCGTCTCGACCAAATATTTAAATAAGATTTTAATACTTTTTTTACGTAAACTTCGCTCAATCTAATACTCTAATGTTTTTAATAGCATTTGAAGATTTTACGTTGAACATGTATAAAACAAAAACATCCACATTTTATGCGCAATCGAAGCGCACGAAATACAAAAAAACACAAAAATACTTCGACGTAATGATAACACTACTAAAATCGAAGTTACGGAGTATAATAAGGTATCGTTAATTGTGTACGGTTTTTTATAAAACAGACGAACCGGAATTCGGAATATATTATTATTAATAATATATTATTACAACGGAACATACGGTCATATAATTGATAATAGTTTCTTAATAATAATAACAGCCGTTCCCGATATAACACTCTTAAACAACAGGCGTCGTATTATTCGATACGAAGTTTCGATTAGCCTTTCAAGCGAACTTCCTACAGATAATAGAGAGTAGAAAAATTCATGCTCGATTACGCAGCTAGAATCGGCGAATAAACAGATTAAATGTCGATACACTTACTCTCAAGTTATAACATCCAAGATATTTACGACGACGAATTATAAGTTAAAAATAACGTTATTTTATACAAAAATGATGCCGTCAAATATTCCAACTTTCCTACGTAAAAATGCGCGAAACATTAACCCAGGTTGGCAATACTACGTACAAAAGAATTGTTCGAGTAATAGTTATTTAAAACCAACAGACAAATCATACTACTTGACGTAAATGAAATATAGAAAACGGGATTTTTTTTTAAACCTTCGAATTTCGATCGATTAATTGAATTGGTCTTTTTTGGTACGTATTGAAATTTAAATGTCGAAACGCCGCACAGATTCATGATCAAACATCGTTTCCTAAAGTAACGCATAGTAACGCACTATATTTACGAATAAACGTAACGAATTATATATATGACGCCAAATACAAGGGTCCTCTGAATATCATTTCGAATGACGTTGAAGATTTATAGAAACTACGATATAAATGTAAAGATAATATGATTAATATTAGAAGTTTGATTTCAAAAAAATTCGTATTATATTTTTAAATAATACGCGTTACCAAGTGAAAATAAATTATTTCGAAAATTATGGTTTTCATAGAATTACATATATTGTATGGTAATAATAAATAGTATTATATTTTTTTTTGGATACGCGTATTCATTTTATCCGTGTATCAAAACCTTTTATTCCAAAATCAAAAAACTAAATAATTTATAAAATTACACGACGCTAATTTGTTTGTGTCCATTACGTGAAATGGTTAACTTTCCCTCTCTCCGAAAAACACGAAACGGTTATGATATAAAACTTGATATACCGCTATATATTTTATTTGCCTATAATTATTAACGATCGATATTCATAAAAATAATAACTTATTATAATACCTATGTAAAAAATAAATAAATAAAACGTAGCGTTTTTGTATTTTAGAATTTAATTTTAACGTATTTCACTATTATTTATCATTTACAAATCCAAATTCCGCTATGTGATTTTTCAAATAGCGTAAAATTATGAAAAATTAACCTTTGTGTAACGTGTTTATGATTATTTTGTTTTCTAATTTTACGCAATTAAATATATCAAATTCCATACAAATTTTGCGTACACAACGATGAAAATTGTAATAAAAAAAATTAAACTTCACAACCGTCCAGTTAAAACGTAATTATACAGTTAGAAATAGTTTTTAAAAAATGACAATATAAACTAATATTTATACTTGACGTCGTCTTAACAATAATTATAATATAAAACGAACACTTTTTATAGCTTTTCTAAACACGTAACGTATAATCGCGGCCATTGTTTAATATTTTACATTCCGCGTAACTTTCGTTCGCGATTTTATTGTTTACTAGTTTAAAAATGCACATATCGAATATATACGCGAGTTACAAATTTTACATTCAAATTATTCTTGTAAATTTTAAATACGCGTCTTTCGATTATCTAACCTCGTGTATGATTTTAATATACAGCGTCTTCTGTAAGTGTATCCATCTAATATATATTTATATATATAAATATATGTCAGCAAGCATCAACCAGAAGTGCGGTGTGGTATTCATGGAGTGGCATGAGTCGCCGCGAGTAGGTTTTTTCGTGTTGTCTTAAGTCGTTTGTCGAACGTTCTTACGCTAGAAGCCCGTTACGTCCAAATTGTTATTTTTACGCGAATTTATGTATACTTATTTAATTAATATACGTTACTTCGTGTTTTTGTCGAGCGACATTTTGCCTTCCAGCAGTGCTTATCGTCTGGAAGTCCGAAGGAATGTTGTTAATACGAACATTGTGAACTGTGGCCCGCGTTCTTCGGCCGTGTCATTGTGGTTCGTGTGTGCGTGTGGGCGTCCCGCGTAAGCCGTTACCATTAATTGTGGCGCGTAATTCAAGTTTACGTTGGTCTTTGTTGTCACGGCAAATGTGACCTATCGGTCCCGTGGTTCTCTACACGGGCCTGTTGACTATAGTCGTTACAGTATCGATGGCTGATTATGGCCGTTTGTAATTCGAATATATATTATATAAAAGTATACATTTTCGCGTGACAGTTTGGTGCTGAAGGTTATTTTTCAACAATTAATTTTAATCCCTTCGTCTTTTCCCTACATGTTGGAAAGAAATGTCATAAAATGAACATTTGTTCTAAAATACCTTAATTACGTACTGTAGTGTATTTATCGTAATTTTTTAAATTACAAATTTTAACACTACGGTTACTTAAAAACTTCATATGACCATTAGTAACTATAACTTGGTCCATATAACAACCGTGTGATTGAAGCACATTAAATATAATTACAAAAATGACGAAACGCTCTTTTTTTTACAAATCCAAATTTATTTCCTTTTAGAAATCGCGAATTTACAGTTTTAAAATATTTAATTTTTTTGATTTGTACACATTTGCCTCTAAAGTTCGTACATACTCACTTTTTTATAGCTTCCAATAACCATTATTACAACTCAACAGTTAATTAAGGTCACAAATTATAACAATTTTAATTCTTGAATTTAGTTACCTACTATTATTGTTCAGTTGAATTAACACTGCACATCAACAATAATTTTTTACATTTATTATAATAACTTTGAAATTTGTTTTTAAAAATTATTACGTAATTACAATTTAAAAACTTTTTAAATGCCATAATATTAAATTATGACCTTTATAAATTTAACTAAGAATAATTGAATTTTTACTAAAAAAAAACACTTTTTTAAACTTTCCTATAAACGTAAAACATACGAGTATAAGAATAAAAAACGTAATTTTTTTTTAATCAACGAAAATCTCGTTTGTCCTTTTCAATATATTTAAATTAGATGTCAGCGTCAGATTCGACGTCCGTTATTATAGTCTTACATTAAACGAGATTCGCTACATTTCTCCGACTATTGACAAAAACTTTTCTTTAGTAAATTATCGACATCGGTCTTTTTTGCAGTAATCACTTAAACGTATACGATTATAATTTTAGGGTTCATCGAAGCGAAAGTTTTCCAAACATTTACACATGCCTCTTGACGGGTCAACGTTAAAATAGTAATTACACTCCGCTTAAACAAAAACTTTGTTTGAATTATGATACGATTTTACGTTCGATTATCGCGAATTGATTGTACATATTCTAGGCTGATTTCGATGTTTCGAGACACGGTGAATTTCAATCATATATATATATATTTGTTACTGTCATTGTCAGAAGGAACACGGATAACAATGTCCATTGTTTTGAACATTTTCGTGTAATCGTTAATGTTTGTCATACACGACATTTATTCTCGTTTATTTTCCTTGATCGTCCAAATATGCGGCCAAGCGGAATAAACGAATGGATTTACTACCGGATAAATATAATCGATATTTTTAACGTACGTGAGATATTCTCGTAAATTTTCGAATACACGCCTGCCTGGATATTTCTATTTTAAACGGATAAAATTGTTTCGAAAAAATAGTTTCACATCGAAATATTATCATCGGTGGTTTTTTTCGAGAGCAACTAACGTGCGAAAATTAAACCACAAACTAAATACAATCTGTTGTATATTATTTTCGGAATATATAGAGGGAATCGTTGGTTAGAATATATTGACTTTTGAAACCATTCAACAGACAGCGCATAAGGTTGCATAGGTATTTCATAGGTTTGTTATTAGGTTTAGTCGCTATACACTTTTACACCGAGGATCTACTACTTTTCGAAACTACCAACGGACGTACACAGTTTTGTAACTAAGTGGTATAATTTTTGTTTTTTTATTCAAAATTTAATAAGAAATAATATAATATAATAATACGTTTTGTTATTTGGATTTTAAATACGAAAACGAATGATCGACGAATAATTTAATAATAACGTCATATCGTAATATTGATCCAGGACGAAAATGGATACGCAAAACTTTCGCAACTGATGAACTTATCAGATTTACTCGTATCGAGTATTATTATATATTTTCAAATTCCGATCCTTATTAATCGGTCCGTCTTGAGCAATACCATTTTATTAGTATAAATGATACCACGAACAACACATTTTCAATTTAACGTACAAATAGCTATCCTTGGAGATGTATTTCGGATATTCGCGACCCGAGGCTAATGCTTTTTATCGCTTCCCTCTTCTTCATTACCGCTGCAATCTATTCTAACGCGGCGTAAATGATTTAAATATACGAAATTAAAAAAAATATAGCAATTTACGTAACAGAATTTACGTAAACCTTTTTTACTACAGTTCAAAGGACCGAAATGTAAAATGTCATTTGGCCGGTGTCTTTGTACACAGTATGAAGAAAGTCGACACTTTTTCAGGAATAAAACCGTAGTAGGCGTTACGTTGTTTCGTTAGAATTAGAACGAGTAATTTTTTTAAACGTAAAAATAGTTGCGCAGAAGCTTTTCAATACAATAGGCACTTGTAGCCGAACTCATATAATAATAATATTTACATAATATAATATTAGTTTATTCGGGAATGCCGAATTCGGCTTCAATAATCTATATATATATATATATAGGTTACGGAACAGTTGCGTTAAATTTTGTAAGTCGTTTTACCATGAACTGATATATTTAAAAAGGTATTTACTTGATTTTTCTATTCCTTAATATACAACTGGTAGTTAAGGATTCACGAGAAAGAGGTTGGTCTTTGATGATTTCGGAAATATAAATTTTTCGCTAAACTATAAATAGAGTTGTACGTTTATGGAAAAATGAAATTCATTTCCGTACAAACGACGGTCACTCTGCTTATTTTTTATTTCTCGTTCGGCTCCTTTAAAATCTGTTCGGATTTAGATTAGGTTTCGATTGACAAATTGGCGGTCAATTTGCCGCGGATTATGATAAAAAGAACCGCGAATTTCGCGGTTTTGGAAAATAATGTTTGGCCCGTCTGGAATATTAATTCGTTATTTGTTTTAATACGGAGAGTCATTCAAACGCGTTCTTCGTCGTCGTTTGTTTTAATTAATAAATACGTTTAAATAAACATAATTAAAAAGACAACTTTAATATATAAATTACAAACGATAAAACGATAAGTAAATTGTTCCTACCCCGGCCTCTATAATTAAATGAAATATGGTCACCGATAGCGTTCTGTGGTTTTTAACTAATTGAAAGTAACTAGAATTTTGAAAAGTTGCGTTCATATAGTTATGAAACAAATAAATTGATTTCAAAGCGATCGGTGCGGTCGTAATTATTATTACGACTTTACGCTTATCACATGTGGGCGACTTCGAGAATTCAGATAATCTAATAAACTGTTCGTTTACCCGAACAATCGCCAACATTTAGCAGTCCAACGATATAATTATACAATTAAAATTTCTTTTAAAGCCCAAAAATATTTAAGTATTATTTCTATTAAACATGTATTACGGTCGCTAATGATAGAAACGGTGTTTATATATTGCGTAAAAAATTCGAATTAAACGACGATAAATTCTTTCGTGTATTTAAATTTCTAATTACAAATTCGCTTTAAATTTTTCCTCTGTTCAAAATTTGTTGCTTTTGGGGGCTACGGTCCTGATTAGTCTTAAGTTAATAGGTCTCTGGCTACCCTTAATGGTTGTATTACATTACGTTTAATTTTCTTTGGCGAAATTAAAATGTAAATAAACCCTGTAAATGTTTATAACGTGATACATACAATTGAAATTAAAGGTAAAAGCAAATTTTAAAATAACGCGGGAACTGTATACTCGTATTTGTAAACAAATGTACGCGCGCTTCATAAATGTATATCAGTTAAGAACGGGATAATAACTATTTTGTGCACGATAGGTATACAAAGCGCGTAAACCGTTTAAAAATATCGAATAATCGTAATCGTTTGTAGCATTTATTCGAACGTTTAATTTATAAACGATATTTGTTTTATGAATTTTAAATATGTCGAATGCGGTGCGTGTACTTCGGCAATATAATATAAACGACCATGATATTTTTGTAATGGTGATGTATGGTAAACAATGTACCAAAAACAAATATGTTTCCACCAAGAGAGCACCTTTAAAGAGAGATATTGCATAAATATATTTAAAACAATAGAATATTTTAATATTAACGTAATATTGAACTTTGAAAACATAATTTTTTACGCGCAAATGTTAATGTTTGATTTTCATATCTCTGAAATATTCGTATTTTATGAAATATTTAAACTGCCCGGCGTCTTATAAAACACAGTTTATTACCTTATACTTTACTAAATATTCCAAATATTTTTCAAATATACTTTATATCTATTGAGGTTTCGATATTGTTTCGCGAGTTTTTTTTTAGTATTACAACAATTGTATATATATAATTGTTGTAATACAATATAAAATAAACAGTATTCAGAAAATAAATATTTAAAAATAAATCGACGAATAACAACATATATATATATATATTAATTTAAATAATATTATCTTATAATTATTTAGTATAATTACACGGTTCATAAAATACAAACCATTTATTGTTTTCTGTCATATATATATATATATCAGACAAATAGTATTTAAAAACAAATACTTTTATGACACAAGTATCGTTTACTTTTTTAATATCGTATATTACTAATGCGATTATTTCGATTTTCAGGATAATATACTACGAGCGCATGAATTAGCTATTGTTATCTGCATTGTCTAATATGCTTTGTATATTTCTGAATTTTCTCTAAATACGTTCCTAGTGAAATGAGCAATTATATATAGTAATAATACGAATCGTTAGTGGCTTTATTTTAATTTGTGTAATAAGGCGTTCATTTTTTTAATCGAATATATTCCCTTCAATTTTATTCAGTTCGTGTATTCAACTAAATTGAATATATACTATATATATACACAGGTGTGTAAGTCAGTATAATATTCTTTCATACGAGTAAAGTGTTTTGATGAAAATATTGCGAAGTGCGTCAATTACAACAAAAACACGAGTTCG